>JACEIK010000401.1:124956-146571 GCA_018107945.1 Datura stramonium | reverse complement strand
TTTTAGAGTTAAAGTTTATTAACACTTGATTAAATTGATACCGTAGTCCAATCCCTGTGGGATCGATACTTGGCTTACTTGAGCCATTTTACTACTTGTTCGACCACGTGCACTTGCGTGTAGTCATCAGACAAATGCTCCAGTTTATGATGAACATCTCATGTTTATGACTATCTCATGATTACAATTTATAGCATGTTGTCCTTATTCTCATATTTTACTTATCCTACATACTCAGTACATTCAAAGTAGTGATAACATACTTGTTTGCTACATCATCTCATGATATAGGTTCAGGTGACTAGTCTCATCCCTGTCGCTAGATTCTATTCTACTACTCCAACTTCAGTATAATTTTGGTGAGTCCTCATCATTCAAGGACGTTAGTTTTGATTTATGTTCTTTTTATGTCTTTCAGTTTTCAGACTTAGTGGAGCTAGTTAGGGTGTTGTCCCATTAGCTCATCTTATGAGTAGAGGCTTTCAGATATAATGTGAAGATGCTCAGTTGTTTGATTTAGAGTCTTCGTTTATGTTTATGATATCTTATAAATCCACTTATGATGTGCTATATGATTGTGTCCTCTTAGTTTATGCTCAGAATTTTGTTATGCATATGACATGGGTTAGCTTGGAGCTATTTGTGGTTCTAGGTCCCGTGTTATGTTTGGGGTGTTTTCTCAGGTTATGACAAACTTAGTATCAGAGTAATAGGTTTAGGAGTGTCCTAAAGTCTCTAGAAGCCACATTAAATAGAGTATTTTTCATGGATGTGAAGCGTGACGCACTTATGAGGAAGAGGCTATAAAGAATTTTAGGAAACTTGCCTTCTTTCATGATATATGTCGTGCGATGAAGTTTAACTCTCTCTACTCTTCTAACTCGTGCTATATGCATTTGCAGAAAATGCCTCCTCGTAGGGTCAATGGAAGGAGAAATTGCAATGGACATGGAAATGGGCATCAGCCAGTCCCACTAGCTTCAGCGGACCTTTTGAATAAGAAGGTAACACATTCCAAGTTTAGGGATTCTTTTCAGATGTTGGCCCAAGCTATGATGGCACAAGTCAACCGGCAGATAATTGCACCAGTGAACCCCAATGGGAGTGCTATAACGGCAAGGGTGCGAGACTTCACCAAAATGAACCCACTAGAGTTTCATAGTTCAAAGTAGACGAGGATCAACAAGAGTTTATTAAGGAGATCCAAAACATTACCCAGATTACGGGGTTTTCAGGGAGGAGAGCGTAGATTTGGCCTCCTATCAGCTGAAGGGGGTAGCTCACATTTAGTTTCTGCAGTGGAAGGTAGGTCGTAGAGCAGGTGTAGTTCCTTTCTATTGGGATAAGTTCGTGACCGCCTTCTTGGACAGGTTCTTTCCCCAAGAGATGAGGGAATCCAAGGTTGCTGAGTTTAACAATTTAAAGCAGAACAGCATGTCAGTTTTAGGAGTTTGCTTTAAAGTTCACTTAGTTATCGAAGTACGCTCCAGATATTGTTGCCAAGCCACGGGCTTAGATGACTAAGTTTGTGTCGAGGGTCTCAAATTTGGTGGTCAAGGAGTGTAGGAACACTATGCTCATTAGCGACATGAATATTTCTCGACTTATAATTCATTCCCAGAAGATCGAGGAGGAGAAGTTAAAGAAGAAGGAGAGGGAGACCAAGATGTCTAGGATAGGACACTTTGAGTACTCCCAACAGATGACTGGTAGTGGACACCATCCGCGGTCTCAACCGAGGTCATTAGCCCTAGTTGCTTCATCAGCTAGTGTCCCATCTAGTCCCAGAGATGATCAGAGAGGTAGAGCATCAGGCTCTAGAGGTTAGAGGAGCACATTTTCCCATCTTACCTGAAGTATCGTAGGAACCAACCTGGATGATGCTTAGTGGGCTCGGATGCTTGTTTTGGGTGTGGTAAGCCCAATCATAGACTTAGAGGTTGTCCTTTAGCCAGTCTAGGTGATGGTAGAGGTTGTACCCAACAATCATGTCAGCAGCCCACCCATCCCAGAAAGGCATATCCTCTAATGCTAGTGGCGGACAGTGCCAACACTAGTTTTATGCACTATTATCCTAGTAGGAGCAGGAGAGCTCACCAGACGTGCTCACTAGTATGTTATGAGTTTTTCATGTTGATATTTATGCATTGCTAGACCCAGGGGCTACATTATCCTTTGTGACTCCTTATTTTTCTATTAGTTTTGGTGTTAGTCCTTAAATCTTCTAAGAGCCCTTTTCAGTTTCTACTCCTATCGGTGAGTCAGTTATAGCTCGACGGGTATACAAAAATTGCCCTATCACAGCTCTTCAGAAATTCACCTCAGCCAACTTAGTAGAGCTAGATATGATCGACTTTGATGTTATTTTTTATATGGATTGGTTTTATGCTTGATATGCTTCAATTAATTATAGAACCCAATCAATAGATTTTTGATTTCTAGGTGAACCAGTCCTAGAGTGGAAGGGAAGTTTGGCGATACCTGCAGGCTACTTTGTCTCATATCTTAAGGCCAGGAAGATGATCTCCAAGGGTTGTGTATAACATTTAGTTGGGGTTAAGAATTCTAAGTCCGAAACCCGACTCTTCAATCAGTACCTATTATATGTGTGTATCAAGAGGTGTTCCCAGATGATCTACCAAGAGTCTGTTTCAAGCAGGATGCTTGACTTTGGTATGATACGCAGCCCATATCCATACCTCCCTACATAATATCCCCAGCCGAGCTAAAGGAGTTAAAGGAACAGTTGAAAGATCTCTTAGATAAGGGTTTCATTAGGCCTAGTATGTCCCCGTGGGGTGCTCCAGTCCTCTTTGTTCAGAAGAAAGATGGTTCTCTCAAGATGTGCATCAACTATCACCAGTTGAACAAAGTCACAGTCAAGAATAAGTATCCCCTCCCCAAAATTGATGACTTGTTCGACCAGTTTCAGCGTGCTAAGTGCTTTTCGAAGATAGATCTTAGGTCCGGCTAGCACCAGCTCAGGGTTGGGGAGAGTGACATTCTAAAGACTGCCTTCAGGACTCGATATGGTCACTATGAATTTGTAGTTATGTGTTTGGGACTAACGAATTCCCCTTCATCTTTCATGGATTTAATGAACAAGGTGTTCAAGCAGTACTTGGATATGTTCGTCATTGTCTTTATAGATGACATCCTTGTGTATTCTCGGAGCGAGGAGGAGCATGTCGCTCATCTAAGGATTGTTTTGCAGACTCTTAAGGACTTCCAACTATTTGCTAACTTTAGCAAGTGTGAGTTTTGGATTTAGTCAATTGTGTTTCTTGGCCATGTGGTGTCCAGCGAGGGTGTTCAAGTAGACTCTCAAAAGATAGAGACGGTGAAGAACTAGCCCAGAACCTTCAGTCCTACTGACATCAGGAGCTTTTTTAGTTTAGTTGTCTACTATCGGAGGTTCGCAGAGGGATTTTCATCCATTGTTGCACCTTTGACTAAGTTGAATCATAAGAAGGCCAAATTTCAGTGGTCTAATGCTTATGAGAGCAGCTTTCAAGAGTTAAAGACTTGACTCATTTCTGCTCCGATCTTGATCCTTCTAGAGGGCAGGGATGGCTTTATGGTATATTGTGATGCCTCTAGGATTAGCCTTGGGTGTGTGTTAATACAGCATGGTAAGGTCATTGCTTATGCCTCAAAACAACTTAAGAATCATGAGAGGAATTACGAGGTCCATGACCTTGAGTTAGCGGTGGCGGTGTTTTCCTTGAAGATTTTGAGGCACTATTTGTATGGAGTGCATCTGGACATGTTCACAGATAACAAGAGCCTTCAGTATGTGTTTACTTAGAAGGACTTGAATTTGCGGCAAAGGAGATGGCTTGAGCTTCTTAAAGACTATGACATGAGTTTCCTTTACCATTCGAGCAAGGATAATATAGTGGCGGACGCTCTTAGTAGGTTGTCCATGGAGAGTGTGTCCCATGTTGAGGTTGGGAGGAAAGAATTGGTGAAGGATGTCTGTCGTCTTGCACGCTTGGGGGTTCACCTTACCGATTCAGCAGATAGTGGTGTTATCATGCATAATGGTGCAAAGTCTTCTTTAGTGTCATAAGTTAAGGCAAGGCAAGATGAGGATCCTATCTTAGTAAAGTTAAAGGAAGTAGTCCAAAATCAGAAATTGGAGGTTTTCTCCCAAGGGGGAGATAGTGTACTCTAATATCAAAGTCGATTGTGTATTCCAAATGTTGATGACTTGAGAGAGCGGAGGTTGAGAGAGGCTCACAGCTCTTGCTATTCTATCCATCCAGCTGCCACCAAGATGTATCATGATCTATGGGAAGTCTATTAGTGGAATGGTTTAAAGGAGGACATTGCAGATTTTGTGGCTAAGTGTCCTAATTGCCAATAAAGGTTGAGCATCAGAGGTTGTGAGGTATGCTTCAAGATATTAGTATTCCTACTTGCTAGTGGGAAAAGATCAATATTAACTTTATTATAGGGTTGTCACTTACATGTCAGCAATATGATTCTATATGGGTGATCATGGATCGGATGACCAAGTCAGCACATTTCTCGCTAGTTAAGACTACAGACTCAACCAAGGATTATACTAAACTTTTCATTTGAGAGTTAGTCGGTTGCATGGAGTTCCATTTTCTATCATCTCAGATAGGGGTACTCAGTTCACTTCTCATTTTTGGAAGTTATTTTAGAAGGGCCTTGGTACTCAGGTGAAGATTAGCACAACTTTCCACCCTCAGATAGATAGTCGGGACAAGTGGACCATTCAGACTCTTGAGGACATGTTAGCTTGCATGATTAATTTCAAAGGTAGTTGGGATGATCACTTGCGTTTTATTTAGTTTGCCTACGACAAAGCTACCACTCCAACATTCAAATGGATCTATTTGAGGCTCTTTATGAGCAGAGATGTAGATCACTAATTGGATGGTTTGTGGTAGGTGAGGCTGCATTGATACGGCCAAATTTAGTTCATGAGGCTATGGAAAAAGTTCAGCTCATTAGAGAAAGGCTAAAAACAGCTCAGAGTAGTCAGAAATCCTATGCGGATGTTAGGAGGAGAGAGCTTGAGTTTGCTGTTGATGATTGGATGTTTTTGAAGGTGTCACCGATGAAGGGAGTTACAATGTTTGGAAAAAGGGAAGCTTAGTCCTCTATATATTAGTCGTTACATGATTTTGAGGAAAGTTGGCAAAGTAGCTTATAAGTTGGAGTTTCCAGCGAAGTTAGCATCAGTGCATCCAGTTTTCCGTGTATTTTTGTTGAAAAAGTGCATTGGCAATCCAACCTTACTTGTACCGGCGGAGAGCATTAGGTTGAAGGATCGCCTTACCGATGAGGAGGTTCAGGTTGAGATTCTTAACAATTAGGTTCGGAAGTGTAGATCTAAGTAAGTCACTTCAGTGAAAGTCCTTTGGAGGAATCATCTGGTGAAAGGAGCTACGTGAAAAGCTGAAGCAAATGTGATGGCTAGATACTCCCACCTCTTCCTGTCCAGCTCAATTTTAGCATGAGGTACTAGTTTCCCCCTTAGTACTTTACTCAGCTTCATGTCCAGTTCATGTCTCTTAGTTCCTTTCATGCCGTAGTATGCATGCATGTTTCAGGATTTTAGCTTGGTATATGTATCTCAATTTGGAGTCAGTCACTCCATTAGTATACAATGCCCATTTTTAAGTTTTGGTATTGTAGATCTTTCCCTATCTTTCCAGCTATGTTAGCCTCCATTTAAGGACGAACGTTCACAAGGGGTAAATAATGCAACACCCCAAAAGTTTTTAAGATCAGACCCAGGCATGAAATGAAGAATATAGCAGATTTGCACCAGATTTAGAAAACTTGATAGGTCATTAAGTGATTAGTTAGGTGATGAGAATTGGATAAAATGTGGGATTCAAAGAGTATTAACGACTAGAGGAGTGATCCATTAAGTGTGATGATGAATCATTAAGAGGAGGTGTTAAGTAAGGATCAAAGAGTTGAAATTTTCTTCAGTGGTACTGAGTTGTCACGACCCGAACATAGGTTCGAATTGAGACATGGAACCTAGAACCACGAATGGCCCCAAGTTGACCCGTGGCATGAACATAGCATCTAAAGAACACACATCAAGTGGATACTGATATTCTAAACATGAATAAACAGAAGTCTGAATAGCATAACAATCATAAACAAAGTCAACACTAACAAAGCTGAAATTCTACATATTATTTAAAAAATCCTTAAACATAATTGAAGAGCTAATAGGACAATATCCCAAACTATCTCACTAAAAGTTCGAAAACTGAAAGTAATATAACTCAACAATCTGAAGGTCCTCAATGGATGAGGACTCACCAACAAGAGAACTGGACTGAGCTATGGAGACTGGCTAACGGCGGTACTGAGTCTGAGCATCTGAACTTGTATCATGAAATGATACAGCATAGGGTATATGGTCAGTACTTGAAATGTACTGAGTATGCAAGGTAAAAAAAATATGATGAGGAATGGTTACTGAAATCATGTATATAAACATATATCTTTAGATCATGAGAGTAAGGCTGCATGCTGAAATTTAAATCTAAAACATATTTAGTAACAAGTTGAATATCATATTTGAATAGAATGACCCAAAGTTAAAAATAGAAATCACATGACTTGTCATAACTAAAATCATAAGTAAAAGCTTATAAACTGATCATTGGTTCAAACCTGTTGACAACATAATATCATAAGTCATAAACATGCATAACTGAAAACATGAGGAACAATGGGAGACTTGCCATATAACTGATACCATGACAATAAAGCTTACATGATGCCCCAACTATTGCACACAAGTGGGCAGAGACCAGGGCTAAGGATGCTAACATGATATCGATATCAAGTTGAAGGCCCTTTAGGGGTAGGGGAAGCTCACAAGGGAGGCCCCAATGGAAACCTATGTTGGCACGTAGTTGTGAGATCCGGGGTTTATATGAACCCCTAGCCTACTCAGTGCTAGACACTACTCTCAAAAACATGCATAGTGCTCTCCATCATTTTCCAATGAAGCTAAAACCATTGTCTTTCAACAAATCTAATAATGTATTTACATGCATATTCTGAATTCTAAACATGAGGAGTTCTGACTCCAAACATACCATAAGCTGAAAATAAGGAGTATTAACTCCAAATCATATGGTAAGTTGATCTTATAAAACTGAATTGAATCATGAAAACATACTTAACATGTGTGGGCTTACCTAAATCTTAAAATCATGCATACTTGGAATAGACTTCATTATTCAAAATCATGGATTCATACATGGGTTACTCATAAACTTTCATTCATGCTAGATATCTCCTCATACTTGAAATCATGAATCATAAACTTGACTTTTCATGATACTTACATAATTGGACATAATTTTCTAAAACTTAAAATCATGAATTCGTATTCAAAATAGGTATAAAATCTGCCCATGAATCTTAAAACATACTTTGAAACATGAAGGGAATTTGCCCATAAATAAATCATGGAGGATTTCATAAAATTGGGTTAAAACCCCATAAGAACATTTATTTGAATTAAGACTTGAATTCATGATCTTAAGGATAACTTTGGGCATGAGAGTGAAAGGAAACTCTCATTCATAGCCCTACATACCTGGGTAACCTAAATCTACACTTGACCTTGAAAACCCAAGAGATTTGGAGAAAAACTTAAAGAATTCTAGGCTTGATCTTCAATGGGAAATTCCTAATCTTGAAAGCATGGAAGGGGGATGATTTAGAATAGGCTAAACCCTCTTAAAAACACTCTTTACATGGCTTAAAACGACGTATTTTAGGCCTTAGGAGCTTAGAAATTACCAAAATACCCTTACTAATTTCGCAAGAAAAAGTCACTGTTAGTCCCAACAAGTGACCTAACGAGTCATTGGGACCACTGACAACTCGTGGTCCTCACCCGTTACCATCACCAAAAAATTTACCATTCATTAGACTTCCTCCCCTCACAGACCACTTGACGAGTTGTTACATGCACAATGACTCGTCCCTCCATCCGTTGCCATCACCATCAATTCATCCTTTCCTCACCCGCCCATACTCTTAACGAGAGGCACCACAACTCATGGGGTGACATGATTACTCGTCACCCCACTCATCAAGTACCAGAACAAATTTCATTCTTCTAACTTAGCACACACTTAACGGGTCACTGGACGATCCGTCAAGTGATTAAACGGGTCAGCTGATGAGTTGTTCTGTGACCTGGTGCAAATTTTTATGCTTCATCTGTTTCAACCCTCTAGTTTGATCTTAGGGACTTTTAGGGGTATTACAATATCTCCCCCTTATTAAAACTTGTCCTTAAATGAGGGTTAAACATACTGAAAGGCTAGGGAAATAACTGAAATCCCACAACTGAACAACTAAAGCTAAAAAATAATGGAGTGGCTAACTTTAGACTGATACACATGACTGAACTGAATTCATGAATCATACATACATGCTAAAACATGAGAGGAACTGAGAGACATGCACTGGACATAGGTTTATTCTTTTCTTCTTTATTTTACTTTGAATGATGATGATTAAGTANCACATGACTGAACTGAATTCATGAATCATACATACATGCTAAAACATGAGAGGAACTGAGAGACATGCACTGGACATGAAATTGAATAGAGTATTAGAGAGGAAACTGATACCTCATGCTGGAACTAAGATGGTAGAGAAAAGATGCGAGTATTTAGCCATCATATCTACTTCGGCCTCCCACATAGCTACCTCAACAAGTTGATTCCTCCACAAGACTTTCACTGAAGCTACTTCTTTGTTCCTCAACTTCTGAACATGACAATAAAGGATCTTAATGGGTACCTCCTCATAGGTAAGGCATCCTTCACACCTATGCTCTCCGCCGAAACAACCAAAGCCGAGTCACATATGCACTTCTTCAATAACGATATATGGAAAATAGAATGCACTGATGCTAACTCCGTTGGTAGCTCTAACTCATAAGCCACCTTGCTAACATGTCTTAAGATCCTGTATGGGCCAACATATCAGGGACTAAGCTTCCCTTTTTTTTCAAACCCCATTACTCCCTTCATGGGAGACACCTTCAAGAACACCCAATCATCAACTTCAAACTTAAGTTCTCTCGCCTAACATCCGCATATAACCTTTGACGATTTTGAACTGTTTTCAGCCTTTTCCTTATAAGTTGAACTTTCTCCATTTCCTCTTGAATTGAATCTGGCCCTATCAATAAAGCTTCACCTACCTCAAACCAACTCACAGGAGATCTACACCTCCACCAATAAAGAGCCTCAAAAGGGGCCATCTGAATGCTAGAATGGTAACTATTGTTATAAGCAAACTCGATGAGAGGTAAATGTTCATCCAAACTACCATTGAAGTCAATCACAGATGCTCTCAAAATATCTTTAAGAGTTTGAATGGTCCACTCTTCTTGACCATCTGTCTGTGCGTAAAAAGTTGTGCTAAGCTTGACCTGAGCACCTAGTCCTTTCTGAAATGATCTCCAAAACTAAAAAATTGTAATACCCCAAAAACACTAAGATAAGACCCAGGAGTTGAAATGGAGAAAATATAATTTTCTGCACCAGGTCACAGGATGAATCGTCCAGTGACCCATCAGGAACAGCACGAGTCATCAAGTGACTCGTAAGGAGGGGTTTGACTATGATTGTAAATTTCAGGTTTGGTGTGACCATGGGTGTGACCACGAGTCATGGTCATCCCCACGATTCGTTAGGTCAACCATGGTCAAAGGTGTTTTAAGGGATAAAGGGAAGCAGGCAATGTACCTACAGATCATCACCACGAATCGTCGGGTACACCACGAGACATGATGTCCCTCGAACCTTAGAAGAGATTTGGCAGTGTAAATAATGATTGGAAGACCACGAGTCGTGGTCCAGGGCATGAGTCGTCCAGTCCCTTGTGGGACTAGCAGTGACTTTTTTCCTGTGAATTTTTAAGGGCTTTTCTGTAATTTTTAAGTTTCTAAGGCCTAAACTACATCATTTTAAGCTCAGAATATAGTGTTTTAAGAAGGGCTAAGTCATTCTAAGCCTATCCTAATTCATGCATGCAAGCTTAGAGGTTGAGAGGTGACCAATCCTAGTCTCTTCAAAGTTCTTCCTTAATTCTCATTGGGCAATCAAGGAAGTTGTAAAATCACGTCTTTTCAGGTATGTAAGGCTATGAATGGGTGAAATATTCCACACCCATTCTCAATTCTCTCTCAATTCATGAAAGTTCTAATTGATGAATCTATTCATAAAAGTTTTAATTGATGAATCTATGGAGTTTTTACCCAATGTGTGAATTTATCTAAGTACCAATCATGGCTATAATCTAAGCTTGTTCCCAATGTTGAATTATAATTAAGGGGCATATTTTACAATGTTTTAAATTATAAATTATATTTTCAAGTTTTCTAAATTATGATGTCCATCCATGAAAGTTGAGATATATAAAGTATGTGTTCAAGTATGATGAGATGTGTATGAAGAAAGTATGATTTTGAAATAACCATATCTATGTTCATGTTTTCGAATGATCAAGTCTATTTCAAGTATGTTTAAGTATTGGGCAAGCCCATATGATCAAGTATATTCATGATTTATCTAAATTTCATGTATTAGCTTACCATATGATTTGTTTTGGAGTCTAGACTCCCACTATTTTTAGCTTGTGGTATTGTTTGAGACAAGGCTCCTCATGTTATGATTTCAAATTTATGTATGTATGTTATGAGTCATCTTAATCATTAGACGGTGGTTCATCTTCATTGAAAAATGATGGAGAGCATATGCATGTTTTTGGGAGTAGTGTCTAGCACTGAGTAGACTAAGGGTCAGTCAACCTTATGCCTTAGAACCACATGTCAATGTAGGTATGTTCAGATTATTTGGGACCTCCCTTATGAGATTCCCCTGCCCCCAAGGGGAATTCATCTTGATATTGATATCATGATAGCGTCCTTAGCCATGGAAAAGCTTTGGACGGCTCTGCCCACTTGTGTGTGATAGTCGAGACCACGTAAGCTCTATCGTGGTAATGTCAGTTATATGATGAGTCTCCCATTATTCCTTATGATTTAAGTTATGCATGTACATCAGTCATGATACTATGTTTTCAGTAGGTTGACCCAATGTTCAGTTTACTTATTACTATCAGTTTCAACTTTGGGTCACTCGATTCAATTATGATGTTCAATTATGTTCAGATCATGATTTCAGAAAATATCATGCAAGCCCTTCTCTCAGAATCTTATCTTGATATGTTTTAGAATATGCATAATTTATGATTTCATTAACTTAGCAATTTTACTTACCTTGCATACTCGGTACATTCCACGTACTGACCGCATACTCTATGTTGTATCGTTATATGATACATGCTCCGATATCCAGACTCAATCCCACGATATCCAGATTCCCCGCATTAGTACTTCTCGATCAGAGTTGGTGAGTCCTCATCTTTCCAGGGCCTTTCTATTCATACATGTTTCGTATTTTCAGTTTTCAGACTATAGTGAGTTAGTTGGGGTCTTTTCACATCAACTCGTCAATATTAGAGGCTTTTCGGACAAAGTTTGTATTCAACTTTAGACTTATGTATGTATTCAGATGTTATGTTATGTTCAGACTTCTACTATGTTATTCATGTGGATCTTTCATTTATTTGAATGAGTTAGATGTTATGTTCATGTCATGGGTCGACTTGGAGCCTCTCAGAGTTCTTTGTCCCTTATCTCGATCTGAGCCTATGTTCGGGTCATGACAAACTTGGTATCAGAGCATTAGGCTTTGAAGTGTCCTAAGGTGTCTAAAAGTCGCGTTAATTAGAGTCTTCTTCATGGGTGTGAAGTGCGCCACACTTATGATGAAGAGGCTATGATACATTTAAGAAATGTTCTCTTTTTTTCATGATCTATGTCGTGCGGTGAAGTGTCTCTCCATCCTTCTAACTCATGCTATATGCGTTTGCAGAATCATGCCTTCTTGCAGAGTTAATTGAAGGAGAAATAGAAACAAAAATAGCCATGAGAATGGCAATGGAGATGGGCACCAGCAGGCTCCACCAGCCCATGAGAAGCATGTACCAGAGCCAGTTGCCCACACTGAGTTCAGGGCAGCCATACAGATGTTAGCTCAAGCCTTGACCGCCTAGGTCAATCAGCAGGCGGTAGCGCATGTCCCTCAGAATGGGAATGTGGTGGCAGCAAGACTTAGAGACTTTTTGAGGATAAACCTTCTATAGTTCCTTGGGTTAAAGGTGGACGAAGATCCACATGAGTTTGTCGATGGTTCTGAAGATCACCCAGATTATGGGGGTGACTAGGGAGGAGTGTACCGATTTAACCTCGTACCAGTTGAAGGGGGTTCCACACATTTGGTTCAAGCAATAGAAGGATAGTAAGGTAGTTGGAGAAGGCCCGGATAAGTTTCATGTCGCTTTTCTGGATTGGTTCTTCCCTCGGGAGATAATGGAGATCAAAGCGCCCGAGTTTGTGAATCTAAAGCAAGGGAAGATAATCATTCAGGAGTATGCCCTAGAGTTCACTTGTCTACCCAATTATGCACCTGAGATGGTGGCGAATCAAAGAGCTCGAGTGAATAGGTTTGTACATAGGAGAGCAGACTACCTGATCAGTGATTGTCGGACCATGATGCTTCTTCAAGATATTGACTTTGCTCGGATAGTCATGTACGCCTAGCAGATGGAGGCAGTGCAGATGAGTGAGCGGGAGAGAGAGGCTAAGAGGCCAGGACTGATAGTTTCATATTCTCCTTGAGGAGACCTAGTGGGCACTGTCAGCAGTCCCACTAGAGATCTTTCGCCCCAGCGCCTTCGGCTATGAGTGTGCCATCCAGGTCCAGGCGCAATCAGAGAGGACAAACATCAAGATCTAGAGGCTAGAGTAGTAGACCTGCAGAAACCAGCCCCCCTGAGTGTACTAGTTGTGGTCAGAGACACGTGGGTCAGTGTTTGGCAGGTTCAAGTGCTTATTTCGGGTGCGGGAACCCTAACATATGCTTAGAGATTGCCTAGCAGCCAGACAGGGTCATGATAGGGGCCAAGGCCCAGCCTCCAGTTCAGTAGCTCCACTAGCACGCCCAGCTCAGCAGGGGCATCTACTAGTATGGGTGGTGGTCAACATCAAAATCGATTCTATGCCCTAATATCTCGTCAAGAGCAAGAGGTCTCCCCAGATGTAGTCATTGGTATGTTACGAGCATTCCATCTTGATGTATATGCATTGTTATATCCAGGGGATACTTTGTCTTTTATAACGCCCTATGTTGCTAGTAGTTTCGGAGTCAGTCTCGAAATCTTATCAAAACCCTTCTCAGTCTCTACTCCAGTTGGTGATTCAGTTATAGCTAGATAGGAATATAGAAATTTCCCTGTCACAATCCTTCAGAAAGTCACCTCAGCAGATTTAATAGAGTTAGTTATGACCAACTTTGATGTTAACCTCGGCATGGATTGGTTATATACATGTTATGCCTCAATCAATTGTAGAACCCGTGTAGTAGAGTTCAGATTTCCAGGTGAACCAGTCCTAGAGTGGAAGGGTAGTTCAGCCGTGTCTGTAGGTCGTTTCATTTCCTACCTTAAGGCTAGAAAGATGATTTCTAAGGGCTGTGTGTACCATCTAGTTAGGGTTAAGGATGCTACATCCAAAACCTCAACTATCCAGTCAGCTCCAGCAGTATTTGAATACCCAGAAGTGTTCCCAGATTACCTACCAAGAATCCCTCCCCAGTAGGAGATTGATTTTGGTATTGACCTTCTTCCCGATACGCAGCCTATATCTATTCCTCCTTCCAGAATGGCTCCAGCCGAGTTAAAGGAGTTGAAGGAACAGTTGAAAGACCTCTTAGACAAGGGATTCATTAGAACTAGCAAATCCCCATGGGGTGCACTAGTTCTCTTTGTCCGCAAGAAAGATGGTTCCCTTCGTATATGCATTGATTATCAGCAATTGAACAAAGTTACCATCGGAATAAGTATCCTCTCCCCGGGATTGATGATTTGTTTAACCAGCTTTGGGTGCTAAGTGCTTTTCTAAGATAGAACTCAGATCCAGATACCATCAGCTCAGGGTTCGGGAGAGTGACATCCCGAAAATAGCATTCAGGACTCGGTATGGTCACTATGAGTTTGTAGTTATGTCTTTTGGACTAACAAATGCTCCTGCAACTTTTATGGTTTTGATGAACAGGAGGTTCAAGCCATACTTGGATATGTTCGTGATTTTGTTCATAGATGACATCCTAATATCACTTAAGGATCGCCAGTTGTATGCCAAATCAAGTAAAATGTGAGTTTTGGTTGAGCTCAGTGGCATTTTTAGGTCATGTGGTGTCAAGTGAAGGTACACAGGTAGACTCTCAATAGATAGAAGCGGTGAAGAATTGGTCTAGACTGGTGAATCCTTCATATATCAGGAGTTTCTTCGGTTTAGCTGGTTACTATCGAAGGTTTATTGAGGGGTTTTTATCCATGCAGCCTCATTGACTAAATTTACCCAGAAGAAAGTGAAGTTTTAATAATTGGAGGCTTGTGAGAAGAGATTCCGAGAGTTGAAGGCTCGACTCACCTCAGCACCAGTGTTAACCCTACCTGAGGGTACCAATGGGTTTGTGGTATATTATGATGCTTCGAGGATCGTCCTTGGTTGTGTATTGATGCATCACGGTAAGGTTATAGCATATGCTTCTAGGAAGCTAAAAGTCCATGAAAATAATTATCCGACTCATGATCTTGAATTGGCTGGCGGTAGTATTTTCCTTGAAGATTTGGAGACACTGTTTGTACGGGGTCCGTGTAGATGTGTTTACAGACCACAAGAGCCTACAATACGTGTTTTACCCAGAAGAATTTGAATCTATATCAGAGTAGGTGGTTAGAGCTTATTAAATATTATAATATGAGTGTCCTTTACCATTCGGGTAAGGCTAATATGGTGGCAGATGCCCTTAGCAGGCTTTCCCTGGAGAGTGTGTCCCATACAGACGAGGGCAGGAAAGAGTTAGTGAAATATGTGCATCAGCTTGCACGATTAGGAGTTTGTTTTGTTGACTCGACGGATGGTGGTGTCATCATTCAGAATGGATCAGAATTATATTTGGTGACCGATGTTAAGGCTAGACAAGACGAGGATCCTATTTTGGTGAAGTTAAAGGAAGCTGTTCAGAATCAGAAGGTGGAGGTCTTCTCCAAAGGGGGAGATGGTGTGCTTCGATATCAGGGTCATTTGTGTGTTCTGGATGTTGATGATTTGAGAGATCAGAGGTTGCACGAGGGCTCATGGTTCCAGATACTCTATACATCCAGGTGCCACCAAGATGTACCGTGACCTACGGGAAGTTTATTAGTGGAATGACATAAAGGACATAGCAAAATTTATGGCTAAGTGTCTGAATTGTCAATAGGTGAAGGTTGAGCATCAAAGACATGGAAGTGTACTTCAAGACATCAGGATTCCTACTTGAAAGTGGGAGGAGATCAATATGTACTTCATCATAAGATTTCCTCGTACTCGCCAACAGTATGACTCTATTTGGGTGGTTATGGATAGTTTGACTAAGGCAGCTCATTTCCTTCCAGTCAAAACTACCGATTCAGTGGAGGATTATGCCAAATTGTACATTTCGTAGTTAGTTCGGTTGCATGGAGTTCCCTTGTTCTTCATATCAGATAGAGGTACTCAATTCAACTCCCAATTTTGGAGATCATTTCAAATAGGACTTGGTACACAGGTCAAGCTCAGTACAGCAATTCACCCGCAAACGGATGGTCAGGCGGAGCAGACTATTCAGACTCTTGAGAACATGTTAAGAGCATGTGTGATTGATTTCAAGGGTGGTTGGGATGATCATTTGCCTCTTATTGAGTTTGCGTATAACAACAGCTACCATTCCAGCATTCAGATGGCTCCGTTTGAGGCTCTCTATGGGCGGAGATGTAGATCATCTATTGGTTGGTTTGAAGTCGGTGAAGCTATGGTGATAGGTCAGAATTTAGTGCATGAGGCTATGGAGAAAGTTCAGCTTATTAGGGATAGGTTGAAGAAAAGCTCAGAGTCTCCAAAAGTCCTATGCGGATGTGAGAAGGAGGGATCTTGAGTTTGAAGTCAATGATTGGGTGTTTCTAAAGGTGTCTCCCATGAAGGGAGTGATGAGGTTCAGAAAGAAAGGGAAACTCAGTCCCCATTATGTTGGTCCGTACCGAATTATGAAATGGGTTGGCAAGGTAGCATATGAGTTGGAGTTGCCCTCAGAGTTAGCTTCAGTTCATCCAGTTTTCGATGTATCTCTATTAAATAAGTGTTTGGGTGATTTAGCTCTAGTTGTTTCGGTGGATCGTGTCAGTGCGAAAGATAGCCTTAGTTTTGAGGAGGTTCCAATGGAAATACTGGATCATCAGGTTCGTAAGCTAAGAAACAAAGAAGTAGCTTCAGTCAAGGTTTTATGGAGGAATTAGCATATTGAGGGAGCTACATGGGAAGCCGAAGCAGATATGATGGCTAAGTACCCACATCTATTCTCTTCCGGCTCAGTTTCAGCTTAAGGTGTCAGTTTCCTCCTTACTGCTCTATTCAGTTTCATGTTTAGATCATGTACCCCAGTTTCATTCATGTTAATGAATCTATGTGTGATTCAGGAATTCAGTTCAGTCATGTGGTTCAATTCAAAGTCGGCCACTCCGTTAGTTTTCAGCATGTATGTTTAGTATTTGAGTATGATGATTGCATTTCTCTACTTTTCAGTATGATTTTCAACATTCAAGGACGAATATTCTCAAGGGGAAGATATCGTAATACCCCAAAAACCCTAAGATAAGACCCGGGAGTTGAAACGGAAAAAATAGAATTTTCTGCACCAGGTCATAGGACGAGTCGTCCAGTGACCCGTCAGGAACACCATTGGTCATTAAGTGACTCGTGAGGAGGGGTTTGACTATGATTGAAAATTTCAGGTTCGGGGTGACCGCGGGTGTGACCACGAGTCGTGGTCAGCCCCATGATTCGTTATGTCAAACGTGGTTTGAAAGATGAAGCGAAGCAGACAATGTACCTGATGGGTCATCAAAACAAATCGACGGTACACCATAAGTCATGGCGACCCTCATAAGAGATTTGGCAATGTATGTAACGACTGGCAGACCACGAGCGGTGGTCTAGGGCACGAGTCGTGCAGTCCCCCGTGGGGACTGGCAATGAGTTTTTCCCTACAAATTTATTGAGGGCTTTTCCATAATTGCTAAGTTCCTAAGGCCTAAACTATGTTGTTTTAAGCTCAGAATAGAGTGTTTTAAGAAGGGTTAAGTCATTTTAAGCCTATCCTAATTCATGTGTGCAAGCTTAGAGGTTGAGAGGTGATCAAGCCTAGTCTCTTCAATGTTCTTCCTCAATTCTCATTGGGCAATCAAGGAAGTTGTGAAATCAAGTCTCTTCAGGTATGTAAGGCTATGAATGGATGCAATAGTCTACATCCATGCCCAATTCTGTCTCTATTCATGAAAGTTCTAATTGATGAATCTATGGAGTTTCTACCCAATGTGTGAATTTCTCTAAGTATCAATCATGGGTATGATCTAAGCATGTTTCCAATGTTGAATTATGATTAATGGGTAGATTTTACAATGTTTTAAATTATAAATTATGTTTTCAAGTTTTCTAAATTATGATGTCCACCCATGAAAGTCCATGAAAGTTGAGATCTATGAAGTATGTGTTAAAGTATGATGAGATGTGTATGAAGAAAGTATGATTTCAAAATGCTCATGTCTAAGTTCATGTTTTTGAATGATCAAGTCTATGTCAAGCATGTTTAAGTATTGGGCAAGCCCATATGATCAAGTATGATTCATGATTAATCTAAATTTAATGTATTATCTTACCACATGGTCTTTTTTGGAGTTTAGACTCCCAATATTTTCAGTTTGTGGTATGGTTTGAGCCAAGGCTCCTCATGTTATGTCACGACCCGAATGTATGCCCAGATTGCAAGACAAGACAAGGAGCCTCGAGAGACCTCAAGTCGACCCATGGCATGAGCATTCATCTAACTCAATTATTGAAATAGAAAAATTAACATGATAATCTTAGTGGAAGTCTGAAATAAGCATAACATCATAATACACACAATCTGAAGCTAAATACATCCTTTTTGTCTGAAAAGCCTCTAAGTCTGATGAGTTGATGGGACAAGCCCCCAATTAACTCGCTTAAGTAGAAAACTAAAATACATAAAGAAAACTGATAAAACATGGTCCTTGGGAGATAAGGACTCACCAATAGGCGTAGGATTCTAACTCTAAAAGGTTGACTAAGGATGGGGCTGAGTTTGAGAGCCGGGGCCTGTATCATGAAATGATACAGCATAGAGTATGTGGTCAGTACGTGAAATGTACCTAGTATGCAGGTAAGTAAAACCGCTTAAATAAGTAAAATCATTTAAAACACGCATAATAATAAACATAAACAAATAAGAATCTGAGAGTAGGGCTTGTAGGCTATTTTTCTGAAATCATAATCTCAACGTAACATAACATCATAACTGAATCAATTGACCCAAAGTTGAAATCTGATAGTCATAAGTAAAGCTGAACATTGAGTCAAGCCTGCTTTAGAACATATATAGATTTATATAACATGAGTGATAACATGCATAATTGAAATCATAAGGAAAAATGGGAGACTCGTCTTTTAACCGACATACCACAATAGAGCTTATATAGTTCCAACTATCACACTTAAGTGGGTAGAGCCGTCCAAAGCCTTGCCAGGGTTAAGGATGATACCATAATATCGATATCAAACTCGGGGCCCAATTGGGGCAGGGGATAGCTCACAAGGGAGGTCCCAAAGTAATATATGTATATAAGTATAAACCTATGTTGGTGCGTAGTTCTGAGGCATAGGGTGGTCGACCCTTAGCCTACTCAGTGCTAGACACTACTCCCAAAAACATGCATATGCTCTCCATAATTTTTCAATGAAGCTTACCATCGTCTATTGACGAAGCTCAATAATCAAATACATCTCAAATGTGAAATTATGCATATGAGAAGCTTTAGCTCAAACCATACCACAAGCTGAAAAATAATTGGGAGTCTTCACTCCAAAACCATGCGGTAAGCTACTCGGGAAAATCATAAATCATACTTGAACATGTGGGCATTGCCCAATACTTTAACATTCTTAAAAATACTCAATTCACTTGAAAGCATGATTTTAAACATGGGTAACTTTATAACACGTTTTTCATCAATGATATCTCATCATACTTGAACATTCATCATGAATCTCAACTTTAATGAATTTCTCATAAATGGGCAATTTAATTTATAAAACTTGAAACATGACTTTAATTGAAAACAATGTAAAACTTGCCCATGAATCATAATTCAATAGTAGAGACATATTTAGATCATACCCATGTAGAGAAGTAGGAATTTCATGCATTGGGTTAAAACCCCATAGAATTGACATAGGAAATTCATGAATTAAAGAGAGATTGGGCATGGGTGTGAACGGATTCACCCATTAATAATCCTACATACCTTATTATAGCTGATTCTTACACTTCTCTGATTACCCAAGGAAGAATTGAAGAGAAATTTAAGGAGAATAAGCTTGATCACCTCTCTAACTCATTAACTTTGCATGCATGATTAAGAATGGCCTAAAAAAGAACTTAACCCTCTTAAAACTCATCATTCATAACTTAAAACGACGTAGTTTAGGCCTTAGGATCATAGGAATTACGTAAAAGCGCTTACTAAACTCACAGAAAATAACTAACTGCCAGTCCCCACGAGGGACTGGACGACTCGTCACTCCAGGACAAGACTCATAGAATCAATCGTCAAGTACAGTGCCTAACAGTTCATTCAGGGTTCATCATGAGAGACCTCACGAATCGTTACAGGTGACCATGACTCGTGGTCACCACTCGTCACATGCACTGCCTTAATTTTAATTAAACTCTATCCTGCTGACCACAACCCATCTCATGAATCATGGTGACTGACCACGACTCGTGGGGCCTTCCGTTGGGTACACTACCATCTTCCTTCTCCTTCTCAGTCATTATTTCCCATGACTGACTCAACGAGTCATGGGGCCTGACCACGACTTGTGGTCATGTCCGCGGGGACCTTAAATTCCCAAAATCCAACTAACACCCCGATCCTCACCACGAGTCATCTCACGACTCGTGGTCTACCCCCATGGCTCACAGAATGACTTGTTCTATGACCTGATGCCAGATTTCCAATTTTTCTCCGTTTCACTCTTGGGTCTGATCTTTGGGCTTCCGGAGTATAACAATATCTCCCCCTTGGGAACATTCGTCCTTGAATAGTGGAAAACATATAGAAACACAGAGAAATGCAGTCATCATATTCAAATATTGATCATTAAAGTTGAAAATTGTCGGAATGACCTACTCCAATTTAAACCACACAGCGAAACTGAATTCACGAATCTTACATATATACATATACATAAAAGAAACTTGGGCACATGAACTGAACTTGAAAACTAAATAGAGTTTTTAGGGCAAAAACTAATACCTCTAGCTAGAATTGAGCCGGTAGAGAATAAATATGGGTATCTAGCCATCATATCCGCTTTGTCTTCCCACGTATCTCCCTCAACATGTTGATTCCTCCATAAAACTTTCATTGAAGCTACTTCCTTGTTTCTTATCCTTCGAACCTGATGATCCAGTATTTCCACCGGAATCTCTTCATAACTAAGGCTGTCTTTCACACCAACACTATCCACCGGAACAACTAGAGCTGGATCACCCAAACACTTCTTTAGGAATGATACATGGAAAACAGGATGCATGAAAGCTAATTCTAAGGGAAACTCCAATTCATATGCCACCTTGCCAACCCATTTCACAATTTGGTTGGGGCCAACATAACGAGGGCTGAGTTTTCCTTTCTTTCCAGACTGCATCACTCCCTTCATGGGAGATACCTTCAAAACCACATAATCATCCACTTCGAACTCGAGTTCTCTCCTTCTCACATCGGCATAGGACTTTTGGTGATTTTGAGTTGTTTTCAACCTGTCCCGCATGATTTGAACCTTCTCCATAACCTCATGGACTGAATCTGGTCCTACCATCGTAGATTCACCAACTTCAGACCAGCCAATAGCAATCTACATCTCCGCACATAAAGAGCCTCAAAGGGAGCCATCCAAATACTGGAATGGTAATTTTTATTGTATGCAAATTCTATATGAGGCAAATGATCATCCCAACAACCCGTGAAGTCAATCACGCATGCTTTCAACATGTCCTCGAGAGTCTGATTCATCCGCTCCGCCTGACCATCTGTTTGCAAATGAAATGTTGTACTGAGCTTGACCTGAGTACCAAGTTGTTGTCAAAAAGAAAGAAAAGAAAAGAAAAATAATGTGTGACATTAATAAGTTTTTGTTGAATAAAAAGTAAACCGCATCCGCAGTGTCTAAAGTAAAGAGAAAAGGAAAAGCAGAAAAAAGGAAAAAGGAAGAAAATAGAAATAAAGGTGGAAAGTAGAGTAAAAAGGTGTAGTGCCAATGAGGGTTAAACTACTAAATCCATGTAC
>JACEIK010000401.1:30375-45522 GCA_018107945.1 Datura stramonium | reverse complement strand
AGGGGATTCAGCTTGATATCGATATCATAGTTTCGTCCTTACCCCTATCAAGGTCTTGGACAGCTCTACCCACTTGAGTGTGATAGTTGGGGTATCACATAAGCTCCATCGTGATGGTGTCATTTATGACGAGTCTCCCGTTGTTCTTTATGATTTCAGTTATTCATGTTCATAATTTATGATATTATGTTTACAGCAAGTTTGATACAATAATCAATTTATGAACTTTTACTTATGATTTCAGCTATGACAAGTCATATAATTTGTATTTTTAACTTGGGTCATTACGTTCGATATGATACTTAGCTTATGATATGTATGTCTCAGATACAATTTTTCGGCATGCAGTCCTTATTCTCATTATCTAATGATTTATATTGATATGCATGATTTCAGTTAACATTTACTCAGTATAATTTCTTACCTTACATACTTAGTCCATTCAAAGTACTGATTGCATACTCTATGCTATAGCGTTTCATAATATAGGTTTAGGTGATCCAGTTCAGCCTCGCCGATAACTCATTTCCCCTTATCAGCTTAGACTAGACCTGCCTTGGGTGACTCCTCATTGTTCAAGGGCGTCTATCATTTCATTTTGATGTTGACCTTTTGTTTCATACTTGGAGATAGCTGGGGGCTTGTCCCAACATCTCATTAGTTAGTAAAGGCTTTTTAGACATAGACTAGCATGTTCAGTTTGAGATGTAGCATTGTGATGTTATCATTCGATATTCATTATGATACTCATACTTTCACTTATTCATGTTTAAGTTATCAATTTTAGCTTTAATATATGCTTTTTAATTATTTGTTCATGCCATGGGTCGACTTGGAGTCATTCGTGGTTCTAGGTCTCGTGTCTCGGTCCGGAGTTTCAGCTCTAGTCGTGACAGATTGAATGTCCTGATTTTATGTGCGCTTTAAGACTCTTCTATTGGCTTTTTAAAGAAGGCATAATCTTAGTTTTATCAGTATTATTGTGCTTCTTTCTAAGAACCAGGTTGCTAGCACCATTATATGGGATGACAGATCCTGGCTCCTTTGTTATGCTTATATGATATATCTCTATCAAGACTCATCATTTGATATTCTATGAGAGAGGGATTTTCTTTTATTCAGCAAATCCCATACTTCGTCTTCATGGGCTTTTAGTAGGAGAAAATATTACTTTTTTCTTTTTCATGTGATAACTCTTTGCTTGCTCTTATTTTCTTCAATCTTTCCCTATTAATCTGATTAATGGTTGTATCTAGGAACCCAGGGATGCTTGGGGTTCCTTTTGTTTAGGAGAAGGATAGTTTGAATACTTTCTAGTACTACCTAATAGAATTGTATTTATTGGGGAAGGACCTGGTTTATTTGATGCTCCATTTTAAAGATATTGCATGTTCCTCTTGATCCTAATATGGTTGTGCACATGTCTTAGAGGTGTCCACTGTTTCCATACTGAGTGCAGATCGATTATATGGAAAATAGACATATATGTTCTTGGGATTGTACGACGTCTTTGTTGTCTGTATTCGCGGTATTTTTCATGTAGAGGCGTTAGTGCTTCTGAGGATCTATTCCATCAAGTACTCTTTTCACTTCATTTGTACACCTTTTAAATTCTTCTTGAAGCACCTTCTTCCTATCATTCTCTCTTTGGAGATCTATCTTGGTAATTCCTCGCATTTTTTCAAAATTCTCTTGAATATCTTCAATCTGATCTTTTCATTTTTAGATACACTAGGGATTTCTCTTTCTCAACTTCCAACTCAAATTTTTCCTTACTTAGTATGAGAACTTGGCTATAGAGGCACTCATTCATACTTTTCAGGTTCTCTTTACATCTCGTTTTTGATTTCCAACTCAAGAGTGATAATATATTCATTAATTTTTTTCTTTTCAGTGGGTAGACTTTTAAGGGCATCAATGATAGTGTGAGTCTGTCACAACTTAAGATATACAAGTTGTGAAGCCCATACCTAAGACCGGTAGGCGAATCGTACCAATTTTTAATCCATTATTTAATTAATACGTAGAAAAAAAAGTGAGAATAATAAATAAGTCATAATCAGCGTCTCAAACTCATAAATTGCAGAAAAATACAACTAATAACCCCTAAAACTTTAAAGTCGTAGTACAAAAGCCTCTGTGATTTATACAACTCTAAAATACCCATACATTGTGTGAAAATTAAATACAGAGATAGTGTAAATAAATGAGGATCGATTGTTTGAGGAAGTTTCAAATATGAATATTGGAAATTCAGTTTACTAAACTAAGTTAAAGGAGGATTTAAGAGATAAGATAAACAAACGGTGTTATTGGTGTAATGTTTGGAATAAGGGCGCTAACATGAGGCCTATAACAGGTATTTACAGTTGCTCACTAGTTTTGGCATTTTTATGGGCACATTCAAGGATGAAAGTTTGATTAAGTGGGGAAGATGTAATGACTCGTCCGATCATTTTGAGTAATAGAGACCATTTCCCCTAAATAATACTTCTCAAAGTTCAGTTGATTCTTTATAACTTAGTTATATGATTTGGATGGGTCCCAAGGGGCTCGGGAGTGATTCAGATGCTTAAATTAAAAACTTGTGATTTTGAATATTAAGAGTTAATCACGGTCAAATATGTATCTAGATGATCTCGAAATATTGATTTGACAGTTTAAACATGCTTGTAGCATGATTTTAGAGTGATTTGTATCCCTAGGGAATTGAGCGAGTTTCAGCATGTTTGGAGGAAATTCAAAGTGCTAAATAATAATTTTTTCAAATTCAACAGCGATTTTCTTTTAATCTATTAAGAATTTAGAGATGATGTTCAAATGAAAGTTGTAGTTCTTTGAATCTAGTTTCCGTTGGTTCAAACTAATCTTGATTCTTACATCCGTACAAAAATGTTATGATCATTCTATCAGAGACTACATGGTTGGTCTTTTTATAGCAATTTTAGCTTTTTTATATTCTTATAAATACTGCATTTTGTAATTTTTATTTTATTCTTCATTATTTTGAAGACTTGAGAGCTCTGTTTTGAAGGGTTTTGACCTAGATATTCAAACTAAACATTTGGATTAAGTGATTCTAACTTGAATCTATGATTATATCATGAATCTAACCTTGAATTTATCATTTGAACATGGCATCAAAGATGAAAATTGAGGATTTTGGATATCGATCTAGAATCACCAAAATTGAGTTTTGAGTATTCAAATGTACTCCAAATGAAATTGTAAGCATATATTTGGATTTGTCTGGTTACAAGTAGTTTGAAATAAATTTTTAATTTTTACTCCGAGACTCGGGTTTTAACTTTTTGGGTTCACTTTTAGGCTGATCCTTTGTATAACAAATATGTGTATGGATGGACTTGTTTAACCTTGTAGAATACTATTGTGAATAGATTAGACTCATTTGATGTACTTACATGCGTTGCATCTTCTAGTAGATTAAAGCTTGCTCGAATCGATATAAGTTAAGACTTTCTAGACGCCGATTGGAGGATGTTTTAGTAAATAATGGTATTAAGGGATTGGGATTAAAGGGGGGGGATTGTATAGGTTAGGTGACGAGCACCTATGTGAGTACCAAGTGACATATATTAATAATTAATTAATTAATTAATTTTATAACTGATTTATGTAATTTCTAGTATTGACTGAGGCTAGTTGATCATGAATAAATGGATTTATTGATGATAAGTTATTAAACTGAGCATATAATTTGACTAAGGCTGGTTGCGCTTGAATAAATGGATTCATTGATGATAAATTATAAAATTGAGCGTACAATTTGACTGAGACTGGTTGAGTCACAATAAATAGATTGATTGATGATGAATTGTGAAATTGAGCATATGATTTAGCTAAGGCTGGCCGAATCTAAATAAATTGATTAATGGATGATACAATACTCTAAGTATCTCACACATTAAAGAATAATTGAGGCTATTTGGCTGTAAATTTTATACCATATACATGTTGTCATATATATTCATACCACTCATACAGATTCATGATATTTATCGGCCAAATGGTTTTGTTGAATTGATTTATTGAAATTCATACTATATTTTGATGTTTTCAAATTCATGTTTGCTAAGAAAAAGTGATTCTGATGGAATGTATTCATGTGTACCAAGGAAAAATTGCTCTGGCAGAGTGTATTCATGAACGTAGAGTGGAATGGTTCCGACAGAAAGGTATGCTGGAGGTGAAATAGTTTCGGACATATATATAGACCTCACGAGTCTTCCATGAATCATGGCTTCTTGATACTGGAGNGCTGAATACAACTTGCAGTCTGGTATGCTGGAGGTGAAATAGTTTCGGACATATATATAGACCTCACGAGTCTTCCATGAATCATGGCTTCTTGATACTGGAGCATATGTATATTGGTTGCATACATGGCCATTGCATTACATTATATCATACCCAATTTTTTTATGATTGATTTGATTATGTTATTAGCTTTTGTATCCATTTTATTTGCCTTGTTATTTATACCGGTTTAGATTTATAACTTTTTTGTCTTATACTAACGTAAGTTTTTAAGTGAATAAACCCTATCACTACTTCGAGAAGAATCGATTGATGATACTTATTGGGTACACATTGTTTATGTACTTGTACTAAACTTTTTGCTCCTTTTTTTGGTGTAGGCTGGAGCCGAGCACAAGTGGGACTCAAGGAGTTGTTTGAGTCTGTGGCAGTCTTAAGAAGATTTAGTGGTGAGCTTCTTGATTGATTTGCAATATTAGTCTCCCTATACCTATTATATTTTTTTTGTCTTTTATTTTAGACAATGTATTGGTATTTTAGAATTGTATGAAACCTTGAAGCTCTTGTATTATGACTTCCAGGTTTAGTGGATATTAGTTGTATTTTCGTGTAGTTTATGAGTTTGAGACATTGGTTATTACTCTTTTATCATGCTCACTTTTTATTTATTAATTAAATAATAAATTAAAATTAATTATGGTTCACCTACCGGGCTTCGGTGTAGGCGCTCTCATGGTTTTTTAGATTTTGGGCCATGACAGAATCACACTCTAGTTTCTTCCTAAATAGGTGCGAATGAAATCCTTTATTTTAAAATAGCAAGGTTCTTTCATCAATTGTGCAAGAAGGTAAAATGTGGTAGAGTAAATCAATATAAGGATTTTTATATGGAAAACTTTTTGCTCAAGGAAGGAATAGACCACGGCCTATTTCCAATACGCTTTTCCAAAGGTCTCCACTATCGCACAAGCAACTTTTAAGGTTACAACTCCTTTTGTACACCTAAGGAACTGACTCCTATAGTTCCTGCCCCAATCCTCAACAATTCTTCCTAACTGTTGGTAAATCTCCAACTCTTAAAAGACTCTACCTGATCTAAGAAGTCCCCTTACAACTCAATAGAAAACCAACACCTTTACAAATCACTAGGAATGTGAAGGTGTTTAGTTTTGGAACCACAATAATATAACCACTACAACTTAGAACAATAATCACAAAACTTGATAGGAGTAAGTTCTTCATTATAACAGTTGACTCTTCTCTTCAAGACTCTCTTGTATAAATCTCTCTATATATGTGTGTAATCTATCTTCTGTGATGATCAACATATAAAGCCTAAAAGCAACGCATTATATAGGAGTAGAATAGTCGTTTATGTTTATCCAAATCCCATCAAGAATCAGTTCAAGACTTTCTAAGAATCCAATTCTCGTTTGAGGGTTTTGAATCGGCCAAACTTTTCCTTGTTCCAAGCTAATTCCTTTTGTTCAATTATGGTAACTTTCTGTGTCTTGAACTCAGTTCCTTGTAGAATTGAATTAAGGCTAATTACAATTCTCCAAGGTTTCCTTTTATGCGCGTGAAATAGCTTTTTCTTGAGTCAACCAAACAATCTCTAGTTCTATATAAAGGAACATGTTCTCAACAACTCCCCTATAATGTTGCTGGTTTTTCCAATTCCTTTTGGTAATCTGCTAAGGACCTAGTCTTGGTGCTTCACTATCCATCTTCTAAATATATAAATTGTCACTTGTACAATATTTGTTAATCATTAAAATATCATATGATCTTGAATGTAGATTCAGATAAAATAGTTCAACAAGTTTTTTTTTCGATCAATTTTCATGGTAATTTTTGGTAGTTACTATTTATTTTTATGTCTATTTTGTTAATTGGATCAAAAGTATTCCACTTTAGTAAACTTAAGGACTAAAATGATCACAGTTGTATTTAGAGGACCAAACTAGACATATAGATAAGGGACCTAAAAGCTCGAAAATCTTTAAAAAAAGTGGCGTGGCATCATTAGAGCTGTGAATTTCATATGGACCGCGCAAATCAAAGCTTTTTTTGGGATAAGAAAGCCGAGAGGTTACTGCAGTTGGGACGTAATAGAATCAAGGGATGTATGCGCTTGAGAAATAGCAAGTAGAAGAACAGAGCTCCATCTACTTCATCATGGGGACCCAAGCAAAACTAGTAGTAGAATCTCCTTTCTCCAACATCTCTCCAGGTATTGTTAGCACCTTGGATAGCAGTTTGAAGTTCAGTCATCGCTCATCCTTAAGGTTTCAGACATTGGTCACTCGACGACGACTTTCATTATCATCATCATCAGCAACTCCGCCAGGCCCACCACCCATTCAGGTTCATCCTTTTTTTTTCTTCTGATCTGGAACTATCCAAAATCCAGAGCCTCAAACTGAAAATTGAGTATCTATCTATTGCTAAAAATTAATCAGGATGAGCAAAGAAAGCCACCGGATCTTCAAACACTTATGAGGAGGTTCTGGAAGGTTGCTGTCCCATATTGGTCCTCTGATGATAAATTCCAGGCCAGACTGCAGTTGGCTGCTGTCTTTGCCCTTACTTTAGGAACCACCGGAATCAGCGTTGGTTTCAATTTCCTCGGCCGTGACTTTTATAATGCACTTGCCAGTACGGTTTCTTTCCCAAATTTTCCTTTTCGTTGTTTTCTTTTAAGGCTTTCGTGTACTAATTCACCTATGCTTGCTCTAACTTTGCAAAGACAAAGACCAAGAACAGTTCACCAAACAACTGTTATACTACCTTGCTGGTTTTGCTGGTGGTATCCCGGTGAGCTCATTGCTCCATATTTTTTAGGTATAGCTCCTCGTAGTCTTTTGCAAATTTTCCAGATATTATGCAACCTAGTTTGGGTACTTGACATGCTGTTTCGTGGTCAACGGCAGAGTGGGGACAGTATAGATTAAAAGAGGATCACGCCTTCAGTAAAAAGTACACCTTGAGACTTTCTCCTGAAGGACTACTCCCATTTGTCACTATATATATGCATCTTTGTGTACTAAACGGAATGAGGTCTTGTAACCTCTACTTCCCTGCTACCACATCTTTAAGTTTCTTTTAAGTTATTCTCGTTTACTGGCCATGAAGAAAGGCAACAAAAGTACATTTTCTAGTTTTGAGTTTTATGTATTTTGCAGTTTTTTGTGTTGAGAGATTATGCACGAGAGAAGTTATCTTTAAGGTGGAGATCTTGGATGACAAGATATTACATGGAACGGTATCTGAAGAATAAGACGTTCTACAAGATTCAGTCTCAGTCTACCGTTGATAATCCAGATCAGCGAATTGTTGACGATTTAAGTTCCTTTACAGGAACAGCTCTCTCATTTTCATTGACACTCTTCAATGCTGCTATAGACTTGATATCTTTCAGCAATATTTTGTACGGTATCTACCCACCACTATTTGTTGTTCTACTTGCATATTCACTTGGTGGAACAGCTATAAGTGTCTTCCTTGGAAGGGTAATTTTTTTCGCTTTCATATTTCTTTTGAACCTCACAACTAATACAGCAGTTAGAGAACTCCTAGAGTTGCAAGACATGTTTCTCAATTCTACAAATGATAGGAACTGTGATTAATTTAGGGATTGGTGAGCCTCAACTTTTTGCAAGAGAAGAAAGAAGCAGATTTCCGCTATGCTCTTGTGCGCGTTCGAGAAAATGCTGAATCAATTGCATTTTATGGAGGCGAGGAGAATGAGATGCAACTACTGTTAAGTCGTTTCAGAAGCGCTTTTGAGAACCTGAATGTACGGTGGCCTTTGCAGTTTGTTTGGTGCTACACCTCTCAGTTTTTGCCTGCATTGAAGCATATCCTGTCACATTTGTGATTCAACAGTTGTTTCTATATTATATCTGTTGCAAAGAGTTGTTTCATGTCTCACACTGAATAATGGGTTGTCTGAGAACCAATATTAGGTGAAGAAGTTGTAAGTGTTTTTTTAATTTCAGTTTTTCTAAACTTGCATAACCTTGTTGGGAGTAAGTGCCATTGATTGTTCCATTTTGTCGAACATGAAAAATTTGAGAGTACGTCCATATTTTTTGTAAAATATTGAGGCTTTTCGCAGGCAATTCCCACCCAGCATCCTGTTGATCTCAGTATTAATACATCTATCAACTATGCCTCACTCCCAAACTAGTTGGGAGTTGCATGGATCCTCTGTAATTTTTCTGCTCTATATGGGCACAAGGATGCTTCCAATGTTTTCTTCAGCAAAAGGATGCATTCTGAAGTTTTTTGTCATCATATTGACCTTTTAAATGCCTTGTGCTTTTGCCAGCTAGGATTTGTTACTAAGTAGATCGCATTTCCTAGGGTATTTTAGAATATTTTAAAGGGTATGTTAAGTTGAAGGCAAGGGTGTGATCTATCTGAGTTGTTTCTTTATATGGGAAACAATCTCATCATCTCTAATTAATCAGAACCAGTGCAAAAAACTAACTTCATATACCTCATTTTAGCATTCCCTTTAAATTTATTGACTTTCTTTCGTACATGTTGATGCAATTTGAAAAAGTTTAGTGCTGTATAATTTTATATTTGTTTTCTAATTGAATTTTCAAAATTGATTCTCTTTCTTTTGATAATTTGGCAGCAATTGTTGATATCTTCTAGAAATCTGGAGTTCTTCACCAATGGCTACCGCTATCTTATTCAAATTCTTCCGGCCGCAGTTGTTGCACCTATGTACTTCTCTGGAAAAATTGAGTTTGGGGTTATTAATCAATCCGTGTCTGCTTTTAATCACATTCTTGGTGATTTCTCCCTCATTGTCTATCAGTTTCAGGCTATAAGTGCCTTTTCAGCCGTCATTGACCGACTAGGTAAGTTATTTTGTTTCTTTCTGGTCCATTCTTCTCCAAGTACATGGAAAAGGTTTGCAGAATATACTGATATTACATTGTAATCCCTTAGAGAAGCATCTGCCAATCCATTTTGTTGGAGAGGAAGGGAATATACATGAATATCTGGCAATGTGCAGGATCTTGACTTTTGCTTGGCTGATGTGACATGAATTTGTTTTGATTATGCAGGGTTTACATTCTGCATAGCTTATTTTTCTGTGTTGATTATCTGACCAACCCAATTAGCATATCAAGCCCTTAATGTTCCCAGATTTGTTCTGTTGAACCCTAGTGCCAAAAGGGATCCTTTTAGACCAAGTGACCTTTGGGATTGCCAAATTGAATCTCTTGTAGGCTTCTTATAGATTCTGGATAACATGCGATAGGTTACTTGATGTTGGAGTGGGCTAGAGTCCCACATTGATTGAGGAACGGACTGGTGATTTGCTATATGACTTGGACAATCCTTCCCTCTTGAGTTAGCTTTTGGGGTTAAGTTAGACCCAGGTGCCATATCTTTACATGGTATCAGAGCCAAGTCCATTCCTGTTTATGCTCCCGGTCCACGCTCCAGCTGGGCCTGAGCGTGAAGGGGGTGTTGGAGTGGGCTAGAGTCCCACATTGATTGGGGAATGGACTGGTGGTTTGCTTATATGGACTTGGACAATCCTCCCCTCTTGAGCTAGCTTTATGTTTTTGCAACTCCTACTTGGGCAAGGACTCCATAATACAATAATCCGTCCATTTTATATTATGAACTTCTTGTTTCCCCAAGATGATTCCCTAGCTGTATCTTTCCTTTTCATAAGTAAGATGTGTTATTCCACCAAAGTATCACCAAGAAGGTGCTAAGTAATTACTATGCAAAAGCTCAGTGTCCCTTTATAAATGCAGGGAGAAGAATTGTCATAGAATGATAACTTCATGTACATCTATGATATTTCGCCATAAAACCAGAAAGAGTAGATACTTGTTCTATGAGTGTGAGTATGGACATCTTTACTCTCAGAACATCTCTGATTTCTCTCAAGCCACAAAACCTTAAAAAAGCAAGCTGCAATTGTAGCCCAGAGTTTCTTTTCTACTCCCATTTTTGTCTTGTTTTCTCAAGCATTTCTGTTATTACTTCGTTTTTCTTGTGTTTATTTAAGTGATAAAGTAATCTTTGTAGCTCCATTTTTGTCTTGTTCTCTCAAGCACTTCTTTTATTAATTCTTTTTTCTTGTGTTTTTAAATGACAAAGTAATCTTATACGTTAAAGTTACCAAAAGGGCCTTCAACTTTTCATGATTGATTCTTCTCAATTATGATATTTCAATTAAGAACAAATCAATGTATTCAAATTACGCTCTTCATGTTTGAATTTATGTTCTTTTGTTTTGTGGCGGCAACATATTATCTTTATTGAAACCATTATAAAACTAGGCAAATGTACAGAAAATTGATAGTGTTGCCAGCTTGCTTTCAAACTAAAGCAGAAAGTGAATGCCTTCATTTTTGGAAATGAAAAATGATGAGATAACTGATGTTAATAATGTGGCTAAATGCTTTTAGTTAGCAAGTTAGAACTATTTGGTGGGAAAGTTCTATATTAAGAATCTAGGACTAGTGCTAAGGAAAATATCTAGTAAATTTGAACTTTATTCTTGAATCCAAGAAGAAATATTGAAGCATTACTGGGATTGCACATAGCATAGTTATCATATACTATAAAGGTAATATGCAATTAGGAAAACTAAAATGTTTAAATAAAAGAAGCTGAGCTCGTAAGGCCTTCGGTAGTTACATATATGTTTATAATTGGTTGCACTATAAGATGCTTGAGGGTGGATCTTAATATCAATCTTTTCTCGTGTCATATTTCTATGACTTTTCAATTGTTTCTTCCCTGAAATTTTATTTGCTTCAACTTTGTTTCTTCTTATTCTAGTTTCCCAGTTTGGATATTTCCATCCTACATGACCCACTGCCCTAAAGCAGTAATAAGCATTCAGCAAATCATTTTGAGACCTTTAAAATGTGCAGGTGAATTTGATGATGTTTTGGATAGCAGCAACAGAAAAGGTCATCATGACTCCAAGGAAGAGATCCAACTTAGTTTTTTCTTAATAAGTTGTTCCAATGGGATACACTCAAATGGATATATGCCTCTATCCAAGCATGTAAAATTACTTCATGTTGAACACTTGACTGTACAGACACCAAGTGAAGCAACTCTAATTAAGGACTTGTCTTTTGAGATTTTTGATAAGGATCACTTGCTGGTGAGTACCGACATGTCCATTTTCATCTTTTATGTCATTTGTTAATCTGTTAGGTAAAGGAAAAATTGTATTGTTAATGGCTATTAATATATTAAGAGGAGGGGAGGCCTAGGGTGATGCATTTTTACAGGTCATGGGGTAGAGTGCATGCCCTGAAGCACGGGGCATAAGGTCAACAATTGTTTTTAAAATATTCCATCCTTTCTTTAAAGCAATCATCTACGACTCTGCGACTTGCTTAAAGTTATGAGAGATCCTTTACTATTTTTGTTCTACCACGATAGGCCCTAATCCCAAGCTACACAACATATTCATCTGCACCTAAAAGGAATTTTGTAAGCAAGAGCTCATTTTAAAAAATTGTAGATATAATGATCGATTTAACCATCTAGACATATGATATGTGCACATAATAGTATTCGAAGTCTCCAACTTCTTAATTGTAGAACAATATGTTATCCAAGTTATAGTCAAATACACGGGAGAAGTTAAAAAAAATGTTTTATGGAAAAAAAGGGACATCTCAGGTATAAAGCGTGCGTAGGCATTCTTGAGGTGTATTGAGCAAATAGCTCAAGGAGTAAAACGTGCATGGAACAAATACTCAGTTTTTAGAGGCATTAGGCCCCTTTGATAGCTGGGGTGTTTATCTGCTGCCTTGCCCCTAGATGAATCCCAATTTTCCTTTTAAATGTTGCTGCTAATGGTTCTATTAACAGGTTACAGGACCAAGTGGAAGTGGTAAAACTTCATTGCTGAGAGCTATAGCTGGTCTTTGGAGTTTCGGGAATGGAGCAATTACAGTCTATGTCAGACCTAGAGGAGACCTGGATATGCCTCACTCTCCAGATGTGGTTTCTCATCAAGTGACATCAACTAATGAGACCATTGGGGATTCCACAGGACGTAGAAATTCTGAAGGTGTAATTTTTCTTCCTCAAAAACCATATATGGTTTTGGGAACCCTCCGACAACAGTTGCTGTATCCTACATGGACTGAGGATTCAGATGACTTGTCAGATGATGCTAAACAAAGTGGTATGACATCTCATGATCCATAGATTAACATCATTTTCTTATACCGTTATCAAGCCGTATGAGTTTTCAGTTCTCGTTACAGGTTGTCATTCCTCATATGGCTCATCTCTATAGGCACTTGCTGCTTAGTTTTGTTTTGAATTACTTCTTTTGGCTCTTATACAATGTGAACTTCTTTATATCCGCTTCCTAGATATACTTGCACGTAGAATTTTATGTGGCTTCCGCATGTCGGTTTACCTGTGGGAAGAATGCTATTTCAAGATTGTGTGCTGAATTTTCTCCAACTGACCAATATATAGATTCTTTGTCATTCTTGATGCATGCACGGGATGCAAGGTGTGATAATGAAAAATCAAAGAAGCCTACATCAGATGATCTAATACAAGTTCTCAATGATGTATCCCTTGGACACTTGTTATCTCGTTTTGACAGCCTAGATTCAACACATGAGTGGTCGAGCGTTCTTTCCCTTGGCGAGCAACAGCGTCTTGCCTTTGGCCGCTTGTTGCTTTCAAAACCAACTTTGGCTCTGTTGGATGAGTCTACTAGTGCTCTTGATGAAGCCAATGAGGTAATTTAATGACTTGCAGATGCTATTTTGTTTTTTGCCCCATTTTGTGGTTCATTTGTTCATGGGGATGGCATTCATTCAGACTTCAGATTAGCGCACTTCACTTTTCTCGGGTATAGGACTCTGTCCATAGGGGCTGGAATCATGTTACAAATAAATCTTGCTGGTTGGTACAGGCAAATAAGTCACAAAGATTAACGGACCTCGCTCCAACATTATAAAAAGGGAAGTTAGGAACTTGCTTCAGAGCTTGCCTTGGTGTGAACTGTGAAGCAAGCCAAGGCAAGCTTGAAGTGCCTGAGGCAACTATGGGAAGTAAAAGTCTAATGGGGCTAATGTCAGAATAGGTCGGACATTTGCCTAGTAAATGCCATGCTCCTTGGGGAGACTGTTTTGTCTGTTTCCTGCACTAATCTTAATTTTTTTTAAAAACAAAGAAGATATTTGACTAATATAATATCTTTGTATTTATACCTTTTATAAAGAATATAATTCTCCATGGTTTGTAAAATAGTGACTTAATATAACTTTTTCTTTATGTATGAAGTTATTATGCTCAGATATTTAATTCTTCTTGCATTGTCTGAATTTTATATGTTTGCTATTTTTATATTTAGTTTTATTTCTTAGTACATAAAAAAAATATGTGGGCTTACGCTTCGTGCTTAGGATTTATGTCCCGCTCCATGATAAGTTCCACCTCTCGTCCTTTAAGATTCTTCTCAGTCTATTAAGGTTAGAATTTTACTATTTGAAGCAATGTTAGGTTCACAAATGCACTTCAGTTTCAGTCAACATTTGAAAGTCATTTGATTTTCTGCAGTAACATGTGAAACTTCAAATTTTACCATATGAACATTTGTTGACACCTCTCCTCTCAAAGCCTTGGACTTTGTTTAGACAATCAAATGGCATATCAAATTCTTCTCTCCATCTATTATTCTTGTTTCCTTGTGTTTGCTTTTTAATAATTGGAGGTGATAGAAAAACCTTTGTTGTACTTTGTCTCTGCAGGCTCGTCTATATCAGCTGATCGAAGCTGCAGGAATCACATATATAAGTATTGGTCACCGCAGAACCCTCTACAAATACCATAAGAAGGTCTTACATATATGTACAGCCGATAGGACGAATACCCAGCACAATTGGAGCTTTAAGGACGTAGAGGAGGACCCAATATACGATTTCTCAAAGCAGTAATTTCATGCAAATAATTTTTCCTTTAGTACATGATACTAATGCTTGGATGCTAATAGGATTCCACTGTGCTCGTGAGCAAGTTTACCAGAATTTCATCTTGATTATGCTGTATGGTCAATGGGACCGGACATGGAAGTTGTTAGAGAATGCAGTACATGTTTTGAGAAATACTTGTCATGAATGTGTCCCAAAATGTCATTTTAACTTTTTGATACAATTAAGAATAGCTGAAGAGTCTGAAATGTTTTACTACAATTTTTCCTCGTGTTATATACTCTTTTTGTTTATTCTTTTAGTTTTTCTAAAAGTCGAAAAATAAAAAATATTCGACTTTCAAGTACTTTAGCAGTTCATCTGTAATTGGAAGGTTGGTTTAAGATGAAATCATCTACTTTTTAAAATGTCATTGATATTCTGAAAGAAAATAAAAGAATAACATCTTTTAACAGTATATACTTGCGTAACACAAGTTGTATTGGAGCTTGGAGGTGTTAATAAGATATATGTGTTGGGTAATAGGTATGTGGGTCTGCTTGGTCATCCTTAAGACTCCTTTCACACATTCCAAATAAATATAACCAATATTTACCACTATATTTGTATTTTAATTTAGGTGCATTCGAGTTATAGTTTTCTGTTTAATTGCATTCTTGATATCCATTGGCGCGTGTGGAATCATTAAATTTCACGATCTACCTCGATAGGAATATGGCCTGTGTACATGATATCCTCTTCAGGCCTCACTTCGTAGAATTTCACTTTGTTGTTGAAAGGAAAAAGAAGCACAACACCAGTTCAAGTCAGCAGCATAACAAGCATAATTAAGATTGATTCTGATCAAAATAGTGGTACACTGGTGAAATTGTCCGCACTTTGCGCGGTTGTAAAATTATAT
>JACEIK010000401.1:12199-28130 GCA_018107945.1 Datura stramonium | reverse complement strand
ACAAGTAAAGAGAGTATCTACTTATAATTTTTTTAGTACAATGACCAATTAAATGACTCCACATGGGCCCTATAATATACATAGTGGTCTTCATGATATTCTTACTAGGCCATTATAGACATCAGCTATCAATTTATCATTATTAGCAGGTTCTGTGTACGACTTTGCCTACATGTCGTCGTCACTTTCATCATGCATCGAACCCTATTTGTTGTTCGGAGCTATAACCCTCTTCTCGTTGTCACGGTCTTTGGTTATTTCTGACCTAAAAAGTGATTTCAGACTAATCCATTGAGACTTTCTTCATTTTACCCTTGGTTGACTTGCCATGACTTCATATGTTACTCCTAGGTAGCACGTGACATAATGTGACACTTGCCACATTCTTGAAATCATATTTTCTCCGTATAGATAGTCCATCCAGTTCCAGATGTCAATACAGGAAGCATTCGGAAAATGGAACAGTCAGCGGTAATTCTCTTGAGAGAAAAAGTCAAAAGACTTCTTTAGGCCGGAAAGTATCTAAAATGTTTTCTGATATCCAAAAAGACTCCTTTCCTATAACATAAATGCAAACTGCCATGTCCACCGCCATGAATCTTTTTCTCAAATCTGGGTCATGCTAGTTTTTTCTCCTATGAAGTGATACAAGTTTTAATTATTAAATAGGAGTGTCAAGTTAATGATTAGTGTTTAATTGTGTTTGATCATTTTTGGATAAGTCCACAACTTTTTTATTTTTACATTTCAATCCAACTTATATAAAATCCTAATTACCTAAAAAGAAAAAGAAAGCCGTCAAAATCAACGACCTTCCTCCTCCTCCCCCCCTCCTTTCTTGAATATGTTGCTTCTTCTCTTCTTCTCCTTCTTGTTCTTCTTTTTCTTGAAGAATTGGTGGGAAAAAAAGATGAATTCACCCGATTCACGCATATTTTGGAGTTGATTCCATTCTTATAGAATGCGAATTATTTTAGAGGTGATTCTCGATCAATTTTTTAAGTAAATACTATTGTTTTGTGTATATTGTTCATCTTGTTAAAAAATTATTTTTTTCAAAAGATTCAGTACTAGTTATAGTTATTGCAACAACTGAGTAATCTTTTATACAAAATACTTCTGATTTTTTTGCAAAAATGAATTAAAAATTTGCAATAATTATTGTAATTGCTGCAACAATGCAATAACTGCTGCATCTTTTTCTACTTCTTTATTAGTTGTTTCATAAAAAAGTAATCTCTCACAAAAAAGAACTTCTAATATTTTCACAATAACTAATAAATAAGTTGCAACAATTGCTATAGTTCCTGCAATAATTGCAGTAACTGTTACATCTTTTACTACTTCTTTATTATTTATTGCAACAACTGAGTAATTTATTGTAAACAGATTTCCAATCTTTTTGCAACAGTTAATAAAGAAAATTGCAACAGTAGTTGTATGCATCTTTTGTTACTTCTTTATTAGTTGTTGCAACAACTCAATAATATGTTGTAAATTTTTTTATTTTATTTTTTTGCAATAGNTCCTTGGCTAGGTATGCACTAGGTAATAATTGCCGCAACTATTGCTTCTTTTACTATTTTTTATTAGTTATTGCAACAAGTGCTAGAATGATTGCAAACAATTGTTGGAGTTGTTGGACATCTTCTAAATATTTTGGATAAAATATAAATGAAACCTGAAGCTATTTTCGAGAAATTCAGTGAGTTGTTACAACAACTTATTGTGTTGCTGCAACAACAATTTTAATTATTTTAACAACTACAATGATTGCTGCATTAGCTACAAATAGTTGCTACAACAACTACAACAATTGTCTCATTTTGTCACAATTTTTCTCTCCTATAATGACCAAATTTTTTATTTTAAAATAAAATATCTTTAGGTACCTCGAATATCATTAATGAGGGACAGAATAAAAATAAAGGTTGATTGTTATTGTCACAACCTGAGTCTACACCCTGGAAGCGACACGGTGTCTAGAGCCGCAAGTGACCCCAAGCTAATTCATTTCATAGCAAAATTCTAACATAAAAAAGACTTATAACGCATATCTACGTGGAAGCTAACTAAAAAATAATTGATCATTAAGCGTAAAGACATAATTTTTTAAAAACACCGAGTCATAAGCTGAAACTACAATACACTGTCTAAAAACCTCAACTAATTTGATGAGTTGCTGGGACAACTACCCAAATAACTCCAAAGTATGAAACTAGAATAATACTGAAATAAAGAAACATAATTTCCGTCCTCGGAAGATGAGGACTCACCATTGCTAGCTGGTAGAGTCTAGAACATGTCTAACCGCAGGGCTGAGTCTGAATCCCTGGATCTATATCGTAAAATGATATAGCACATAGAGTATGCAATCAGTACATAAAATGTACTGAGTATATGAGATATGCACTAAAGTTTAAAACATGCTAGAAGTCTGGGAAAGACTGTACTAAATACATAGCTAAATGCATAAGCTGAGGTAAACTACAATGACCCTACCTAAGATGCATAAATACTAAGATGACATGCTAGCTTGAAAACAGTTAATGAAAATACGAGTAAAACTAATTTCTAGGGTCATGTACATGTACTGAAAACTAAATCCGTAATCATAAACTGAAAACTGTATTATAGGAGAGCCTATTAACCGACAAACTCTAATGTGAGCCTTATGGAGCCCAACCTATAATCCTAGTTAGGAGGATGTTCATACATTGTCAAGGATGCAAACCATGACTGACGTGATATCATTCATAAGTTCAGGGAGACAATCTCAACTATTGACGCCTCCTGTATGCGCCCATTGAGGAGAGGGAGACGCTCTTACTAGCGAGGATCCCATATTCCTCAAGCTAAGGGAAGCATTCTCTACTGTTGAGAATCCTTTATCCTATGGTGGTAGTAGTTCTGAGACCTGGGTGCATTGAAACTCTGATTTACTCGATGCTAAGTACTACTCCCAACTGAATATAAGGATACTTATACACTGATAAACTGAAGCTGATTTCCTAAGACTAGTAGAAACCACTTTATCTAAAAAAGATCCCGAGAGCCTAAAGGATCATGAACATGAAAACCCCGAGGGCTCAAAACTGATGTTCTAAGACTAGTCAGGGCTACTTTCTATCTAGCAAGAGGCCTGAGAGTCAAAAGAACCATAAACATGCCGATCATATTGAATTCATGAAAATCATAGATTCAAATCATGAATACTTAGATTGTGGTAAAATCATATATTTTCAAACGGACCATAATTTTCAAGATAATGCTAAATCATAGGCTGAATCTTAGAAATCATGCCAGTATTAAATCATGGGAATACATCATGAAATTGAAGTGAAATCATGAATTTTATATACTATTTATCATGAGAACCTTGAAATACATGGGAGACATGAGAGAAATCATACATAGAATGAAAACCCTAAGACATGGTTTCTAAAGAATTAAATTTATAAGGATTTATGCAAATAATTAGGACATAAGGGTGAAAGAAAACCCTTGTTGAAGTCCCACATACCTGTCTTGGAGAATCCCTACTAGCACTTGAATCTTGAATATCTTGGAGAGTAACCCTAGGTGTTCTTGAGCCTTGAGAGAATAAAAAGAGAAGAGAGGAACTATACGGTGATTGTGAGAAGAATGAGGGATTAGACTAGGAAAACCTCTCTAATAGGCCCTTCAGGAAACTCAAAACGACCTAGTTTAGGAGTTAAAAGCATATAAAGTTACAAAAAAATCTCTAGGAAATCGATCTTAATATCTGCTTGTCCAATGCCACAGGTCGTGCCACGACTCATGGTGACATACCACGGGTCGTGGTATGTAATTCGTGGATTTTGGGTGACTTAAAATCTTGCATAAACTCTTACCATGGGTCCTTGATACCAATCGTACCTAGATACCACTAGTCATACCATGACTCGTGGTGACTAGGCTGGTCCCGTCCATCAAACCTGATAGTGCTTCCTTAAACTGCCTATAACGTTTCATTCTAAACTTCAATTGATGCAAGGTTGGATGAATTAAAAGAAGACTCAAAGGGATTTAATTTGATATACTGGATCACCCAAAGACACTTTCTAAAATGGGAGTTATGATCATTTAAAGTTAACCCTTCTAGGAACTTATATGAGAACTCAATCAGTGGGAAAGCTCTTAACTCAACTTTATACTAGAGGTTTCTTACGACCTTAATTTGAATCCAATGCACTTCTCACACTTAAGAATTGATCTTAACACCTTATTTTCATAAATTTCATTGGGTTTGGGTCTATCCACAAATCTATAACGGTTTGAAACTTAGCCCGAAAGTTCGAGGTATTACAATATCTCAACTCACGACTTAAACGACGATTTGTACTATCTTATTATGACTCTACTGAGTCTTTGTATATACTGATCCTTTCATGAAAAATTCTCTAAACCCCCTTCCTATGACCCTTCATACGCCCCGTACCATCCGAGTATGAGTCGTGGGATACTGTCGTGGTTTCTTGGACACTTCTGCTAATTTCTCTAAACCTCATGTTATGAGTTGTGGTACAACTCGTACCTTCATGTCACGAGTCATATTGTGACTCATACTGAGGGATTTTTTCAGTTTCTCTGTAGGTTCAAACTCCAAATCTGGGGTCTAGCCTTAGGAACTTTTGGGATGTTACATTCTTTCCCCCTTGAAAAATATTCGTCCTCAAATGGAGACTAACTAAGCTGAAAGATTAGGGAAAGAGTTGCAATCACAAAACTAAAAGTTGAACTCTAAATACTGATGGAGTGATTGACTCCGAACTGAGATACATGGCCAAATTGAAATCATGAATCATATATGCATGCTAAGACATTGTCATGGCCCGATCATGGACCTGGATCGAGACACGAGACCTAGAACAACGAATGACTTCAAGTTAACTCATGACACATACATAGCATGAATAAGAGCATCACCAACTGGAAATAAAACATGAATATAATATAAGCGAAAGTCTGCATAACATAACAACTAAAGCGTAGACATGAGTCAACAACGCCGAACCATCTATACATAGCTATCTGATAAACACATGATGAGATGATGGCACAACACCCCCAACTAGCTCGCTAAGTTAGAAACTAAAATACATAAGGAAAGAGACTTGGATCAAGACTGTCGTCCTCACATTATGAGGACTCACCAAGACTAGGGATGATACTAGACTGAAGTGGGAGCAAGCTAACATTAGATCTGAATCTGATCACCTGAATCTATATCATGAGATGATATAGCATAGAGTATGCGATCAGTACTTGGAATGTACTGAGTATGTAGAAAAAGTAAAACAAGCTAGTAAAATGATAATATGAAATTATGAACATAAATCAAGATATAACATGATAATAAAGACACCATGCTAAAAGCCATATTCCTAGAGTAATCATAATCATGAAATATTCATCATAAGCTGAACATAATGACCTAAGATTTATAAATTTGAATCATATAGTGTATCATACTTGAAATCATAAAAGAAAACTCATAGACTGATCAACGGGTCAAATATACAATAAAACATAATAATTATGAGACATGAACATGAATAACTAAAAATATGAGGAACAATGGGAGACTTCTTCATAACTGACACCATCATGATAGAGCTTACATGATGCCCCAACTATCTCGCTTAAGTGGGCAGAGTTGTTCCAATCTTGCCAAGGCAAGGAACGATTAAGGCGTGATATCACTCGTGAATCCCCGTAGGATTTGAATGTGAATATATACCTATGGTGGCACATAGTTATAAGACTCGGGGTTTACTTGAACCCCTAGCCTACTCGGTTCTAGACACTACTCCCAAAATATGCATATGGATCATAATCAACATCGTGAAAATATACTTGATCTTTTATGGGCTAGTTTAATTTGAAATCATGAAATCATAATCATACTTGACATACGTAAACTAGCCATAGAATTAGTGCCACAACTATCCATGATACATAAACTTGACTTTTTATAAAATTCATACATACTTGAAATTCATAAATCATGCATAGTAGGAAAAAATCCTCATAAACTTGAAATCATGAATTAGTAATAAATTTGAGAGTATCTGCCCTAATAACCATAATTCATCAATTAGAACATGAGAGAATTGAACCCATGGAAATATCATGGATAGTTTCATTGAATTAGGTTAAACCCTAGAATTTCAACATAACATGCTTGGAGACTTGAAATCATAGAATGAAATTGGGAATGAGGGTGGAAGAATTTCTCCCATTCATAACCCTACATACCTGGGGTTGAAGAATCTTCAACTTGATTGTAGACCCAAAGGGAATTGAGGGAAGATTGATGAAGAATCCTAGCTTTTCTTGAGTGGACTTGATCTTCACTTAGGGGTGTTGGGAGTATAATAGGGATTTAGGATGATTAAAACCCTTTAAAACACCCTTTAGGAGGCTTAAAATGACTTAATTTAGGAGTTAGAAACTTAGAAATTACAAAAACACCCTTAAAACCCCACTGGAAAAATGACTCTGCTAGACTCAACAGCTGACCTAATGAATGAATTTGCAAATGACTTTTCCAAACCCAATGATTGACCTAATGACTCGTTAGGTCACTTGACGAGTCGTTAGATGCCATCCGTCACCACTGTCTAATTTTTCAACTTTCTGATCTTTTCTTCATGCCTCCACTTAACGATTCGTCATGACACTTAACGGATCACTTCACCACTCATTATGACTCTATAAAACTCAAATTTTCTTAGCTTCTCTGCACCTAATGAATCACTTAACGCGTCTTTAAGTTGACTAGCGAGTCACTTGACGACTTCTTTTGTGTTTTGGTGCAATTTTTCCTGTTTTCTCCATTTCAGTCCTCAGGTGATCTTAGGGACTTTTGAGGTGTTACAAACATGAAAATAACTAAAGGAAATGAAGTTGACATGAAACAGGGTAAAGTACTAAGGAGGAACTATTTCCTCAAATTGGAACTGAGCTAGTAAGGACGATGTTATAAATCCCGTAACTGATTTCTAATATCGGAATAGTTGACTTGACAACTAGTATGATTGAGAGTAAAGACTTAACTGAATTATCTTTCCAAGTAGTTCCCTCCACTAGCTGATTTCTCCATAAGACCTTTATTAAACCCACTCCCTTGTTTCCCCCAACTTATGAACCTGATGGTCTAAGATTTCAACTGGTATCTTCTCATAAAAGAGACTGTCATTCTCATCAACTCCTCATCACTCCTATTATGGGTGAAACCTTTGGATCACCTTGTTAATTGGACCAACTTTCCGAATGCCACCACGTCATTCAAGCCTATCACTATAATCATCTTATGGATCCTCTATAGCTTATACTATCCAAGAACTTCTCTGTCTCCCTGATATGACTAATAACCGCACTTCAGAAACTTCTCCATACCGAGCCTCTAAGGCATAAATAGAAAGTCATTCTGAACATACACATTGCAACTATCATTTCTATCATGGGTGAGCATACATAGGGCTTAGAGTAAGGAAATCATAGGCACAAATAGTTCAAGAATTCTAAATTGAGCACATACATGATGTAACATGATATTATGAGCCGTTAAAGTGAATCCTAAGGACTAAGTTCATATAGCTGAGCATATTGGGAGGCGTGAATTTACATACGTAATTGGTTTCATGATATGAGGTTGAGATTTGTGGAACCATGGATTAAAATTGGGATCAATGTCTGAAGCAGTTACCTATCATTTTGGAAATATAAACTTAGGCATGAGTATAGTGTAAGGTTGAATGAAACATAGGGGAAGACACCTGAGTAGGAATGGATCGACATACCATAGATACTATTTCTAGACTTCCCTACTAGAGCACTCAAGACTTGACTTGGTCCTTCACCTTATCATCTCATTTTTAGCTTAAAAGTCATCATTCTAAGGCTCTGAACCTCTTCTTAAGGCTAGAGTAGAATCACTAACTCTTGACTTCTCATTCACCTCTAAAGCTATCATTGAAGGCTTCATACTTATAACCATTTCATACCATCCATGGGATAAATCTCATACTAGATTGCTAAAAGGGATCTTATACCTTATACTACAACTCTTGGGCCTAACAACATGCAAAGATCATCATGAAAAGCTTATAACATACCTGTGATTAATTCTGGCGAGTTTCCCCGATCTTTATGAGATGATAGGGCATAGAAGCGGTCCTGACGTTGTCCATTACCTGCACCAGGTAATGCGTCCTGCTGAGGTAGGCGACTGTCGGAGCTATTGAAGAGGTAGTTGAGGCTCTACCTTCACCCCTTTTGGATGCTGGACAATCTCTGAGCTTATGGCCCAACTTGTTGCACCAGAAGCAAGTATTTGAACTAGCCATGCACTCTCCTAGGTGGTTCTTTCCACAGCTCTTGCAAGCTAGATATGTGATCTCTCTTACCCTGGATTTGGATGAAACACCAACTATTGATGGTGCTGGGATTAATAACCTCTGACGGGACTGTGATTGGTGTCCACCACCCCTCCTCTATTGAGAATACTCCGAGTCCCCTGCTATCCCTCGATCTGCTATCCCTCTTGATATCCCTTTCCTTTTTCTTTAACTTCTTTTCCTCGATCTACTGAGCATGGATCATAAGTCAGGAAATGTCCATGTCACTAATGAGCATGGCGGTCCTACACTCTTTAACCACTAGGTTTGAAACTCTTGAGATGAATTTGCTCATCCGAGCCATAGGTTTGATGACCATCTCCAAAGCATATCGAGACAATTGAGTGAATTTCAATACGTATTCCTGGAATGTCATGTCATTTTGTTTCAGATTGATAAACTTAGAAGTCTTTGCTTCCCTCAACTCCCGAGGGAAGAACTTGTCTAGGAAGTTTTCTACAAGCTTATTCTAACTCATCGGAACTGCGTCTGTCGTACTGCCTTTCTTTCACTATCTGAACCATATATGGGCTAACCCCTTCAACTGATAGGAGGCTAAATCTTTATTTTCCTCCCTAGAGATCCCCATAATCTGGGTGATTTTTTGAATCTCATCTTTGAACTCTTGTGGATCCTTATCCACCTTTAACTCATATAACTTTGGTGAGTTTATTCTAATGAAATCTCACACCCTTGTTTCCATAGCATTCCCATTAAGGTTCACAGGTGCAACTTCCTGGTGGTTGACTTGTGTCGTGACAGTCTGTGCCAATACGAGGAATGCTGCCCAAAACTCCGCATGGGTAACTTGTTTGTTCATCGAGTCTATTGGAGTAGGTGGAGCTAGCTGATTCCTATTGTTGTTTCTCCTTTCATTTTCTCATCTAGGAGGCATTGTCTGTGGGCGCGTAGAGCACGAGTTAGAAGGGAAACTTGAGAGTTTACACTCTATCGCACAATAAGAATCATGAAAGAAGGAAAATTTTCCTAAAATGTTTCATGGCCTCTTCCTCATAAGTGTGGCACACTTCAAACCTATAAAAAGATTCTACTTGATGCAGCTTTCAAACATCCTAGGACACTCTAAACCTGATGCTCTGATACCAAGTTTGTCACATTCGAGTTTACACCCTGGACGCGACATAGTGCCTAGAGCCACAAGTGACCCCAAGCTAATCAGTGGCATAGTATAATTCTAACATAACAATAACTTATAAAGAATATCTGAGCGGAAGCTAACTGAAAAATAACTGATCATTATGCGTAAGGAAATAGTTTGTTAAAAACACTGAGTCATAAGCTGAAACTACAATACATTGTCTGAAATCCTCTACTAATCTAATGAGCTGCTGGGACAAGTCCCCAGCTAAATCCAAAGTCTGAAACTAAAATAATACTAAAATAAAGAAACATAACACCTATCCTCGGAAGATGAGGACTCACCACTGCAAGCTAGTAGGGTTTGGAATGTGTCTAACTGTGGAACTCAGTCTAAAAAGGATTTATATCATAAGACGATATAACACATAAAGTATACGGTCAGTACTTGGAATGTACTGAATATATGGGATATGTACTGAAGATTCAAACATGCTAGAAATCTGGGAAAGAATGTACTAAGTACATAGCTGAATGCATAAGCTGAGGTAAATATAATGACCCTATATAAGATGCATAAATATTGACATGACATGATAGTTTGAAAATATTTAATGAAAATACGAGTAAAACTGATTTTTAGGGTCATGTACATATACCGAAAACTGAATCTGTAATCATAAACTGAAAACTGTACTTTGGGAGAGCCTATTAACCGACAAACTCCAATGTGAGGCTCATAGAGCCGACCTGTAATTTTTGTTGGGAGGGTGTTCATACCTTGCCAAGGGTACGAACCATGACTGGCATGATATCACTTATAAGTTCAGGGAGACAATCTCAACAATCGACACCCCCTGCATGCGCCCATTGAGGATAGGGAGATGCTCTTACTAGTAAGGATCCCATATTCCTCGAGCTAAGGGAAGCATTCTCAACTATCGGGAATCTCTTATCCTACGATGACACGTAGTTTTAAGACATGGGTGAGCTGAAATCCCGGTCTACTCGATGCTAAGTACTATTCCCAACTGAACATAAAGATACATATAAATTGATAATCTTACGCTGATGTCCTAATACTAGTCGGAACTACTTTATCTAACAAGGATCCAGGAAGCCTAAAGGACCATGAACATGTAAACCCTAAGGGCTCAAAACTGATGTTCTAAGACTAGTCAGGGCTACTTTCTAACTAGCAAGTGGCCTAGAGTCAAAAGAACCATAAACATGCTGATAATACTTAATTCATGAAAATCATAGACTCAAATCGTAGTTTAAATCATGCATATTGAGATCATGGTAAAATTTTATATTTTCAAATGGACCATATTTTTTGAAACAATGCTAAATCATAGACTAAATCTTTAAAATCATGCCAGTATCAAATCATGGAAATACCATTATGAAATTAAGAGTGAAATCATGAATGTTATATACTATTTATCATGAGAACCTTGAAATACATGGGAGACATGAGAGAAATCATACATAGAATGAAAACCCTAAGACATGGTTTCTAGAGAATTGAATATATTAGAGATTATGCAAATAATTAGGACACAAGGGTGAAATAAATCTTTGTTGAAGTCCCACATACCTGGCTTGGAGAAATCCCTACTTTCACTTGAAGCTTGAAGCTCTTGGAGAGTAACCCTAGGTGTTCTTGAGCCTTGAGAGAAGAAAAAGAGAAGAGAGGAACTATACAGTGATTGTGAGAAGAATGAGTGATTAGACTAGGAAAACCTCTCTAATAAGCCCTTTAGAAAATCCAAAACGACCTAGTTTAGGAGTTAAAAGCATAGGAAGCTATGAAAATACCTCTGGGAAATTGATCTTGAAATCTATCTATCTAGTGCCACGGGTTATACCATGATTCATGGTGACATACCACGGGTCGTAGTATGCAATCTGGACTTCTGATTGACATAAAATCTTGAATAAACTCTTACCATGGGTCCTTGGTATGAATCGTACCTAGATACCACGAGTGGTACCATGTCTTGTGATGACTGGGCTGGTCCTGTCCGTCAAACCTGACAATGCTTCACTTAACTGCCCATAATATTTTACTTCGAATGCTGATTGACGCAAGATTAGATACATTGAAAAGAAGACTCAAAGAGATTCAATTTTATATGCTGGATCACCCAAAAACACTTTGTAAAATAGGAGTTATGATCAGTTAAAATTGACCCTTATAAGAACTTATATGAAAACTCAATCGGTAGGAAAGTTCTTAACTCAACTTTATGTTAGAGGTTCCTTATGACCTCAATTTGTATCCAATGCACTTATTAAAAATTAATCTTAACACCTTGATTCTATAAAATTCATCTGGTTTAGGTCTATCCACATATCTAGAATGGTTCCAAACTTAGCCCGAAAGTCCGAGGCATTACAATATCTCAACTCATGACTGAAACAATGATTCATACCTTTATATTACAACTCATACTTAGTCTTTGTAGCTACTGATTATTCCCTGAGAATTTCTCTGAACTCCCTTTCTACGACCTTTCAGTACGACCCCCACTATCCGGGTATGAGTCATAGGATTTTGTCCTGGTCTCTTGGTCACTTCTGCTGATTCCTGTGGACCTCTTGCTACTACGAGTTATGATATGACTCGTACCTTCATGTCACGAGAGGTACTGGGACTCATACTGAGGGAGATTTTCAGTTCCTCTGCAGGTTCAAACTCCAAATCTAGGGTCTAGTCTTAGGACTTTTAGGGTGTTGCAGTCATGATGAATACATCAAGTCCATCAATTATTATATTTGGTGTTGGAAGGATAAAGATATGGTAGAGAATATAGTGATGTCTGTGCACATAGATATCGTGTATGATGATTTTGTTCACCAATTGTGAATTAAAAGATTTATCCATCACTTACATGCACAGTTATAGTGAAAAACAGTGGCGGCTCCTTTAAACATAAAGGATCAAGTTAGTTTACGTATTTATTTAGAAGATGAATTTAGACGCATTTTATGGGTATACGTGGTTGCAAGGTTAGTAAAGAATCTAAATTTATCTCAAGAACAACAAGATATGCTAATGATGAATGTATGAGGTGGATATGGATATTTCAGATAAAAAAAGTGGAGGTGAACAAATTCCTATTCCTGAAGTTCCAGCAACACATAGAAAATTGCGCAATCAAACAATCTAGCCATGTTCAAGATGAGGAAAGGGGTTTTATAATGGAATGTTATTCAAAAATAAGGAAGAACTAGATATTGCACTTAAACTTACTTTTATAAAGAAAGATTTTAGATTGAAGAAGGTGATCAACTCGCATTTTATATATTATGTCAGATGTGTACTTCCTGAGTGCAAGTGGCTGCTGAGAGTTGGAAAAGATAAAAAATCAGATAGATTTCACATCAAAAAGTATGAAAAGTTGCACACATGTGGTTCTTAACATCTTACAATCCATAACCCACACGTCACAGTGGAAGTGATTGCTGAATACTTCAAGATAGGTTTGACGAGGATAGAGACTCGTCTACAAAAGATATGCGAAATTAAATCCATATAGAGTTGGGTTGCAAGGTTAGTATTAAAAGATTTGGAACGGCAAAGAGATTGGAAAGACTTTGAAAAGAGGGACACATGAGCATGGGTATGCAGTTCTTGTTGTGTACCATTATATGTTTAGGACTGTAAATTTGGAAAATAAGACGACATTAAAGGTTGATGAAAATTACAAGTTCAAATATTTTTTGTAGCCTATGGAGCATGGATTTTTGATTTTTTGCATATGAAAAAAGTCCTAACTGTTGATGGGATATTTTTGCAGTGTGAGTACGACGGAATGTTCGGTCTACAGTTGCACAAGATGCGGAGAATCTATTTTTTGTGTGACATTTTGTGTAGTAGACACTGAGTATGATGCCTTCTACCAATATTTTTTCTAACAAATGAGCATCTTTGTACATGATACCCTAGAGTTGTGCATAACTGCTGATAGGTATCTAATTATTAGAAAATCAGTTTGAATTGTCTACCCTTTATCTCATTACAATTGTTGCATGAAGCACTTTGGGAAAAATATATAAAATAGGTTTCACAATTCGAAAGTCATATACTATATTTGTGAAGCTTAAAAAGTATATTAGGTAGATGTGCTCAATGATCACTTTAGTCAAATAAGAAATATGGTTCTTGAAGCCGCCGAATATCTTGAACATGTTGGATTTCGGAGATGAAGTAGGGTATTCTTCTTGGAAAATAGGTATAGCTTATTATTTGTTGTGTATTAATAGGATTTTATATTATTACAAATTTTGGTTATGTATTTTTATAGGTATAATATTATGGCAATAAATATTGATGAATAGGTTGACAAAATATTCATAGATGAAAGAGAATCTCCAATTACAGTTTTATTGATTAAATAAATAAGAGGTTTGCAAAAAATTCCATCAGAGGCATATGGAGTTCATTGACATCCAACATCTTTGTCTATTTGATAGAAATAATCATAGCAAAAAAATATCAATTTTGGGAAACAAATTATTGATCCATAAAAAACTGTCAACTACAAGTATGTCGTCATTGATCATGGTGGAGTTGCAACGGTCAATTTGCATTGCAAATATTATACTTGTAGAGTGTTTAACCTGAATAAAATACCTTATCCATATGCTATAACAGTGCTCCATATTCTATATGATGAAGAATATGGGAGGCGAATTTATGAGTACTCTTCTTTGTATTATAAGGTAGAGACATATATTATTGCATACTTGGAGAAAATTAATTACACCATCTTAAGAATCTTGGAAAGTTCCCGTAGAGATTTTAGAGAGAGAAATACGTTCTCCGTTTGTTGAGCAGGGTTAGCTGGGAAGAAGGCGACAAAGAGGAGGACAGAAATTGAAAAATCATCTCTGACAAAAAAAATAAAGGTTCCATATTCAAAAGAGTTGAGCATAAAAGAACCACATGCATAGAGCGAACTGCTTCATAGAAATAGATCTGATCTTACTTGTAACAACAAAAATTATTCTTGTTATTGTTTGTGAACTTGTTGATATTCTACGTTGATCTTGTCTAAAATGCATATTAACTTGATGGACAGTTTTCAAACAAGTAAAGAAATTTATTGTAAAAACTAGTGTGCTTGTTGAAAATTTTCAAACAAGTAATTGAATTTACTTGTTGTGAATTTTGAAACAAGTAGCATGATAGATAATAATATTTTTTGTACTTATTGGTAACATTAAAATAAATATCTGAATCTGCTGCAACAACCGAGTTGCTCGCTGTGAATTTTCAAATAAGTAGCATGACAGGTAACAACAATTATTGTACTTGTCAGGAATGTTAAATCAAGTAACAAAATCTATTACAATAACTAATAAAATTATTGTGAATTTTTAAATAAGTAGCATGACAGGTACCAACAACTGTTGTACTTACTATAAATATTCAAACATGGAATGAAGTATGTTGCAACAACTAATAAACTTGCTATGAATCTTCAAATAAGTAGCATGAAAAATACCAACAACTATTGTACATGGTGAAATTTTTTAAATAAGTAGCATGACATATAATAACAACTGCTTTACTTGCTAGGATTGTTCAAACAAGTAAACTGATTTGCTGCAATAAGTAACTTCTTGGAAAATTTCAAATAATTAATTTGTATTGTTACAACAAGTGGGTTACTTGCTGCAAAAGGTTCGATACTTGATGCAACACATCGAGCTGTTGTTGCTTATACTCATTTTCAGTCTAATGATCAATAGGGTTATTCAATGATAATTGACAATAAATTAATAAATTGAATCATATTTAATGATTACAAGCTCGAATTTAATGTTGTTGTAAGAAAATGAGATAGTAATTTGAATTGTTTTTGTAGTCAATCTTAATCGAGTAATTTGATCATGAATTGTCAGGATCAATCATATTTATTGTTAAATAGAATAATCAAAACATATTAAATGAATTTAATCATGATTTAATGATATTCTTAAATAATGAGATTGTAATTTGATCATAATATACGATTAATTGGACAATTATAGTAGTCAACCTTAGTCGAGTGATCAACAAAGGAAATGATCATGAATTGCGTAGATCAATCATTTTTTTTGTTAAATAGAGTGACATAAATGTATTTAACAACTTAAAGCTAGATTTAATGGTGTTCTTCGACAATGAAATAGTAATTTAATCATAATATACAGTCAATTAGATAAATGTATGTGTAGTCAACCTTAATCGAGTGATCAACAAAAGAAATGACCATGAATTGATTAGATCAATCATATTTGATGTTAAATAGAATGATCTAAATTCATTTAATGACTTAAAGAGATTTAATAGCGTTCTTAAATAATGATATAATAAATTGATCATAATAGATGATCAATTAGATAATTGTACG
>JACEIK010000400.1:437594-471700 GCA_018107945.1 Datura stramonium | reverse complement strand
GATGATTTAAAATATGCTTGAAACATTAAAATAATTAGAAAGTGGTCGATTAGAACTTGGTACATATACTAATATAAGTCATGTATTGCTAATTGTTTGTAGAATTCTAGTACTTCAATATTTGCAGGAAAAAGAAAGAAAAAGCTTGAAGTCAACAAGGATTTTACAAGGAAAGAAACTCCTTCAAATAAGGAAAGAAATAAATTGTGAACTGAAAAGGAAAGGAAATATTTGGTAAGAGATTGTGGAAATCAACAAGGAGTCAACAAGATCTTTCAAATAAGAAAAAAGGATTCTTAAGTTAAAGATTCCCTTTCCTAGTAGAAGTAATTCTGGTGACTAAAAATAAAGAAATCACCACGTCAAGTTGGGTATTCACTCACAAATATTCTTCAGCAAATTCATCATTCTTGAGCATTCAAATGGCATTCAAGTTGAAGAGAGTTCACCGGTGCTAGAGACAGGTTCCTAGTCATGTTGGGTTGCGATGCAGAGTCTAAGTGTCAGCGTGTAGTGAATTTGTGAACTTGATTCTGTTTCACTTCTATTTTCAATTACTTAATTGTGTTTAAGGATTCATCTTGTTAAACTAAGGGTAGTTTATATAGGTTAGGGACTTTGTAAGGGCTTTGGGGTAGGAGTCCTTGGATTGCGAGGTACCCAATGCGAATTTGGCTCGATTATTTTAGTGGGGTTATAGTTTGAATCCTACTAGGAAGTGTTGTTGGGATGAGGAAGCACCACAGCTAGGTTTGATACGATGATAAATAATGAAAATACGTTTGACACAATATTTTCACATTGGAAAACCCTCAAAATAAATAGAGGAAAAAACCACGGGGTAGAAGGATTCACTATATATAAATATGGGAGTACACTACTCTCAATTACAAGGAAAACACTTGTAAAAGACCAACTCACTAAAGAGGACACTCAAGACTACAATATTTGTCTTGGTGTATAGCTCTCTTTATCTTCTTACTCTTTTGGATTGTAATTTTGTAGAGAGTTGTGGATGCAGCCAATATAAAATAATGAAAGCAAGAAATGTTCTAGTTATAATAGAACTAAATCGTGTAGAAGGGTGTAAGCGAGAGATCAATTTGGACAAGGTTTGTCCTCTTTTCCTTTTCCTTGTCTGACTAACTTTGTATTCTTTCCGCATGTTTCCTTATTTCTACCTAACTTTGTTGACATTCTCCTCTTGAAGATTTAATTGAGGAATCAATTATTTCTTCACATTATCCTTTCTACCCAATCACGGCAATGTTACGTTTTACGCTAGGCCAATAGAAGATCGACACACCATATAAACTTATTACTATTGATCGACTTCGTAAACATATAGCCTAGGTTGTCATTGGTGAATTTTCTGAATATCCACAACGCTGCTTCCACGCTTCTCACGAGCGAAAGTGATGCGAACTCGTATGTGCTTTGTCCTTGAATGAAATGTAGTTCTTTGCAAGATGCAAGCGCTGCGGCTGTCACAAAACAGAGCAACCTTCTTTTGTTTGTGCCCAGGCTCCTCCAGCAATATCTGCATCCATATTGCCTCTTTGCCTAGCTTGTGCCATTGCTACATGTCTGCTTCCATCATAGATGTAGCCACGATACTACGTTTTGAAACCTGACTTACGGCTCCTCCGGCCAAGAGTAAACACATAACTGTGGTGGACTTGCTTTTATCAAGAACACATAATATGAATCAACATAACCTTTAACGTAAAGTATGATTCTCATAACTGCATTTCAACATCGAGGTACCTTTGATATATCTCGGGATCACTCTTAGCAAGCATTCCAATGCTCTCTATCGGGATTAGCCATGTATCGAATAACCACTCCCACTGCTTTTGCAATGTACGGTCTTGTACATGGAGAACATTAAACTTCCCACTTTAACGTGCATATGGTACTCGAGACATCTCCATCCTACCTTCGTTACTAGGATTCATACTTGAGGATAACTTGAAATTAATAGGAAGTGGGGGTAGAAATTGACTTACGGTCTTGTATCTTGAAGCGTATAAGATTTTCTTCAAGTAGTTCTCTTGAGAAAGCCAAATCTTCCTATTATTTCTGTCTTGAGTAATTTGCATCCACACAAGTCTTGTTTCTTGGTCCCAAGTCCTTCATTTCAAACTCACTAGCCAGCTGTGCCTTTAAATTTGTGAGACGATCTTTATTGGGGCACGCTACCAACATGCCGTCCAGCATGCAACAACAAAATAATGAAATCACCATCACCAAATCTCTTGTAATAAACACGAGGATGAACTATGTATATTGTATCCAAGGCTTATAATGAAGGAATCAAAGCTCTTATACCAATACCTCGTTGCTTTGTTTGAGACCGTATAGAGATTTGTTCAACCTGCAAACCAAGTTCTCTTTTCTCTGTTCTTCAAAATCTTCTGGTTGGAGCATATATATTTCTTCTTCAAGCTCTCCATGAAGAAATGCAGTTTTGACATCTAGCTGCTCCAAGTACAAGTCAAATGTAGCACACATCGCCGAGGACCACTTTCGAATTGTTGTGAGTGAACCCTTTGGAGAAAATATCTCGTTGATCTATACCTTCTTTCTGAGTGAATTCTTACCACCACCAAATCTACTGCGATACCTCTCCACTTGATCATTATCATTGCGTTTTGATCTTGTAGACCCATTTGTTTCCAATGGCCTTCCTTCTCGTGGTAATTGAACAATGTCCCATGTTTTATTCTTATGAAGAGCTTAAATTTCTTCTTGCATTCTTTGCCATCCACAAAGATGATTCTTGGCCTTTCATAGCCTCGTGAAAAGTTGAAGGCTCTTCATCTTACATTATGAACGAGTATGCGAAATTGCCCTCTATAGAATAATCTAAAGTGCCAAAAATTTAGTTTCTCTTCTCTCGAGTTGGTAGTCGAACTTGTGGAGTTTCAATCTTAGGCTTGTCTCTTGTTCTTCGTGCTTTCTGGTGTTGCTTAGGAAGAAGCTAGGACTTCTTCTATCTTTTCAACTTAGTTGTAGTAGTCTCATATTTTACATTTGAAGTGCTACCTTACTTTTGCTTGTATCTTGTTTTAAAATACAACATCCCCTGCGATTACCACCTTGCGGGCGGTAGGATCCACAAGCGACCCCTTGACTCCATCGGCATACCTAAGAAAAATGCATTCCCTAGATTTGGATCCAACTTCAATTTTCTTGGGCATTGTACATAACATAAGCGGGGCCGGGTATATGTAGCGAGAATAATGTTTGCTTTCTGTCCACATCTCCATGGGCGTTTTCAGATCAATTGCGGTTGATGGTGACCGATTGATCATAACGGTGGTTTGATTTGATACGCCCGAATGATTTTCCAATCCTGTAGTTGCCAACATAGCTCTTGTCCGTTCCAACAAGGTTTGTTCATACCTTTCTGCTACTCCATTTTGTTGTGGAGTATATGCCCTTTATGAAGCGCCTTTTGATACCTTTTGTTTACAGAAGCTATCAAATTCATCACTAGTATATTCTCCTCCATTACTGTCCTCAAAAACTTGATCATTTTCTCGAGATTCAAGCTGCAGCTTTGAACTCTTTGAAATGGAAGCAGTTGTCTTTCTACTTGATTGGATACACCCAGCATCTCTTGGAGTAGTTGTCGATAAATGACACGAAATATTTTGCTCATACAGGGACTCCTTTGGTGCTTGCCAAATATCGGGATGGACCAGATCTAATATTTCCTTGCTTTTAGGAACTGCTAAACTTTAGTCTATGTTGCTTACGGGTAACACAATGCTCACAAAGGGTAGTAAACCCAGCCTTTTTGAGCCACGGAAAAGAAAACTTTGCTCAACAAGAATCTTCAAACCTCATTAGACATATGGACAAGTTTGCGATGCCACATCATCGTCGATTCTTCCTAAATGAACTTGCGACGCGATTAATGCTTCTCCTTCTTGAGTGGGTTTCACCCTTAAGCACATAGATTTGCGGCAAGTTTTTCCACTTTCATCACTACAAACGCTCCTTTCAATATTTCTTGACTCCATCATAGATGTATATGAACATCCATTATCATCTAATTGTCCCAAAGACAATAGATTTCGCCTCAAGTCTTTCACATGTCGTACCTCTGAATGAGTGCGTACCGTGCCATCATACATCTTTATTTTGATGGACCCAATACAGTAACATTCAAAGAATGATCATCTCCCATGAACACGAGGATCCTCTACGGAGATAGGTTTATATTGATGGAACCATTCTCTCCGGAAGTCATGTTCCATGTTGCTCCTGTGTCCATGATCCGGACATCGGTAAGCGTTTTCTTCCTTCATTATTTGATTGCTTCACTACATAAAATATCACCATCATCCAGGTATTTGAAACATTCCCTTGAGCATTTGATGACTCGGGGAGTGTTCCTCTTCTTCTTAGAACCAACAATCTTTCTTAACGTTCCCTTTCTTGCCACGGTTGTGACACTTGATAATAGTTCTTACTTCTTTGATTTAGATCTACCATGATTGTGACTCCCAGGGCACGTTACATTGGTCTTCCTCTCACCATCATCAAAGCTTCATCTTCACTGAACTTGCTTGTCTGTCTTCCTTATTTTGCGCGATTTTTCTTCTTCTAGGACGGCGGGTGGTCATCGAAAACTAGGCTTTGCTTGTATTGTTCGTCGGGTTGATCCTTCTGAGTTGATCATATGAGTCGAGGCATACTTTGAAGTAGAAGCTCCGCCGTTCAGTCACCTCTATTTTGCAACCCATTGTTGTAAGTTGCAGCAGTATTCCAAAGTATTGATGTGTTGATGGAGACATGGACTACTTGCCATTCGAAGAGTATACATTCTTCTTTTTAAGAAGATTTTTTTATCTAAAGACTTGGCCTCATACAATCCTATAAGAAATTATCCCATATTTCCTTCGCTGTCCATTTTTCGGTCACACTAGACAACACTTGATCGGCTAGTGCCAGAAGTGTAGATCGGCAAGCCACATTGTTGTCTACGTCGTTCCACTTGTTGTCATCAGTAAAGTCTGTAGGCCTGCCTTCAATTGCAACTAGGCAATTATCTTTTCTCAATATCGCCCTTATTTTCATTTTCCACAATGAGAATTAGTCCATTGAATTTCTCAATGTCAAACTTTGTTGTACTCGAATTGTTATTTGCTTCCACACCCTTCTAGATCATTTGAATATTTTTGCGAACAATCGCTGACAAACTGAATCGTCAATTTTACTATTCATATGAATGAAGTATTTTTACCGGATTTTACTATTCACGGATAGTACCTTCGCATCAGCCCGAGACGGAATAACCGGCTACGATACCCACTTTGTTGGGATAAGGAAGCACCACAACTAAAGTGTGATATGATAATAAATAATGAAAATACGTTGGACACAATACTTTTACATGGAAAACCCTCAAATAAATAGAGGAAAAACCACGAGGTAGAAGGATTCACTATACATAAATATGGGAGTACACTACTCTCGATTACAAGGAAAACACTTGTAAAGGAATAACTCACTAAAGAGGACCTCGGGAACTACAATATTTGTCTTGGCGTATAACTCTCTTTATGCTCTTACTCTTTGGATTGTGATTTTTGTAGGGATTTGGTGGATGCGTGTATATAAAATAATGAAAGCAAAATGTTCTATTTATAATAGAACTAAACCGATATAGAAGGGTGTAAGCGAGAGATCAATTTGGACAAGGTTTGTCCTCTTTTCCTTTTCCTTGTAAATAACTTTGTATTCTTTCCACATGTTTCCTTATTTCTACCTAACTTTGTTGACAGGGAGTAGGTCGCGGTTTTACCCATTCGAGCACAGGTGGTTTTCACGTAAAATTCTTGTCTCATTTTACTTTGCATTTTATTATTTTCTTGAATTAGGCTGCGCTCAGAAGAACAAGGTTCAACTATGTTCTGTCAAATAAAATAATTTCAAGTAAAGTTTTAATTCGTGGAGAAAATTGTTAGACCTAATTCACCCCTCTTAAGTCTAATTTAGGGTCATTGCTTAACAATTGGTATTAGAAGCGGGTTGCTCGTTTCATAGGTTAACCCCTTAGAAGATCGAGTCAAAATCATACGAGTAACTCTACCTAAGGGACAATGTAGCACTTGACCTCCTCTCTTTAACCAACATTACGGTGTTTGGAAAAATCGAATGGAAATCTATGAAAGTGAGGTCTATCGATATGGCTAATTACCTTGAAGGGACCTCTTGTTCCTACCAAAGTAAAAATACGATGGAACAAAAGTGCCAAAGAATGAAGATGAATTTGATGCGATGATTTCAGAATGATGGAGCTATAATCGAGGGGCTTTCACTTCCACACGCAAGGCTATAAAAATACTCTAGTTTGGGTGGGCATTCATGAATACAAGCTGTATCTCTGGATGCTCCGAGTGCTAAGGAGATTGGAACTCTCTCACTCTAGCGCATGAATGTATAGATAGGGTAAAGCAATCTAGAATTGACATGATGATAAGGAAGTATGAACTCTTGCTGCATGGGCGAAAAGGATGTCAAGGACATGTTTACCCAATTCACGCACATCACAAATGATCTCAAAATGCGTTGGGAAGGAATTTATAGCGAAGAAACGTCGAGGAAAGATTCTGAGAATTATTCTGTCTGCCAGAACCTAAATTTCTTTTGCCATCGAAGAAGCAAAACAAATGAGCACAATGCAAATGGATGAGCTCATTGGAAATTTTCAAACTTACGAACATAAAAAGAGTGACAAAGTGGTTGAAACCCAGAAGGAATGCGAGTCTATTTGCCTAAAAGCTGAATTAGAATATGATGATGAAGAGATGGAAATGTTTGTTTGAAGGTTCAAAAAGTTCTTCAGAAAGGAAAACTCAAAGAAGGAGTCTCGCAATAAAAACAAGTCATCGAGAAGGGAAGTTTCAAAGGGTGCTTCAAGTGTGGCAAAATGGATCACACGATAAAGGGCGGCCCCTCTTGAAGGAAGAACAAAGAAAAGCTCGAAACACCAGTAATTGGCTAGCTTTCAAAAAGGCCATGAAAGCTGCTTGGAGTGAAACTTCGATGAGGAATCGGAAGGAGAAGATGAGTAAGAAAATGACAATCTATCCCTCATGGCTAAGCGACACGAGACTCAAACGATTCTTCCAGGGTAAGTCTATCTAGTCTAAAAACTCAAGTTCACAATTTATCAAAAGAAAAATAGTTAAATTGTTACTTTTTTGATGGATGAATGTCAGCAAATGAGTGTTGAAAGGTTGAAATGTCAAAAATTCTCTCTAATTTGAAATCTGATTACAAAGTTTTAAAAAAAGGAGAAAATTGAATTTGAAAATGTAATCAAAACACTCAATGCTGAAATTAGCAATTTAGAGGAAAGCTGTCTCTATTCAAAAGGAGTGAAAATAGTAAAGCTGATGAAAACGAGTCTCATCTCTAAAAATTGAAATAAACACCGTAAAGGAAAGAAAACATTAAACGATGAAATAATTATTAATGACCAAGGTTTTTCATGAAGTTGATACCTACTTGAAAAAGGCGTACTGCAAGAAGAAAAAAAGCAAAGTTCTAAGCTTCAAGTAACCTTGAATCCAAGAAAATTATGACATTGCTTTGATGAAAAAATAGAACAAATCATCGAAGCTTTAACCTAGATAAATGAGTACTATAACAGAGCAGAGCGGGTCTTGGTTACAATAACAAACTGTCAAATGGGATCGTAAAAGAAAATATATGTTGGTTTGGCGGAGTATAAACTTTGCCATTGTGGTAACCTTAGGACATATTATATATGAATGTTTATCCAGGATAAATGATCTTGAGAAAAATGAAAACACCATTAGATGGATTATAAAAAGATTTGAATTCTCCAAGTTTCAAAAGAGAACCAAACCGGTGTGGGTTCCCAAATCTAAGCCTTGATTGTGTGTGTGCGGGGAGTTTGGAAGTGAGAGGGAACAACAAAAAATGGTATCTTGGCAGAGTGGTTGTTCGGGCACACTTGATAGAGTAAAAAAACTTTTTCTCTCATTAACATCCTTTAGTGGAGGAAGCTTGTGTCCTTTGGCGGAGGAAAGAAAGTCACAGTTATTGGAATAGGTAAGATCGGTAAGTCACTCTCTCACTCTATTGATAATGTATATTTGGTTGAGGATGAAACCCAACTTGGCGGCGTCTAAACTTTGTGGTCGGGAGCAGGTGTTATTTTCCTCCCTTGATTGCAAAGTTGTTAACAACAAGTCTAGGGAAATTGTCTTGGCCGGAAGCGACACGATAATGTTTATAAAGCATGTATCCATGTCACTTTAAAATGAATTAACTTGTTTGAGTGTTCTAGATGATGATGTTCTCCTATGGCACAAGTGATTGGGTCATGTTAGCCTTTCATTACTCAATAAACTTGTTAAGAAACCTTGTCTTTTGTCTCCACTGAAATAAAATTTAAAGATGTGATGTGTGATGCTTGTGCTAAGGAAAACAAATTAGATCATCATTCAAGTCAAAAAGGTAATAAGCACCTCCAAGCCACTTGAATTACTTCATGGATCTCTATGGGCCCATGCGAGTAGTTATCAGGTGGAGGTAAAAGAAATTTATTCTTGTAATTGTTGATGATTTCTCTCGCTTTACATGGACAATGTTTTTATCTTCTAAGGACAAAGCATTAGAGCATGTTTTAAGTGTTTACCAAAAGGATTCAATGAACTCTTGGTTTGGACATAATAAGTATTCAATCGATCATGGCACGAGTTTGAAAATGCCAAATTCACGGCTTTTTTTGTTTCAAATATGGAATTGATCATAACTTTTAGCCTAAGAACTCCCGACAAAGCGGGGTTGTTGAAAGGAAAAATAGAACACTAGAAGATATGGCACAAACAATGCTTATCACTATTGGTCTTCCTAAGAGTTATTTGGGCTGAAGAACGTGCAAATACGACTGCATTATATAATTACTTAGATGCATGATTAGGTCACTTCTTGATAAAACTCCTTATGAACTTATTAAAGGAAGGAAACCGAGTATCAAACACTTGCGAAACTTTGGTAGCAATGTTTTATGCACAATAATGAAAAACTGCCTTAGGTAAGTTTTGATGCAGAGAGTGATGAAGGAGTGTTCCTTGGATACTCTTCCAAACAACAAGGCTTATAAAGTGTTCAATAAAAAAGGACAAAGTGTGTAGAAAGAAGCATTCACCATGTGATTTTTGATGAGTCTAACATTTTTGTTAGAGATAGACTTGCGGGAAAGCGAGGGAGGAACTTGAAATCAGCCTAGTTCCATCCTCAACTAACCGGAAGCAAAGTGTGCTACAACCCCAAATGAAGAAGACGATCTTGGAAATAGACTCCTTGAACATTCCCTCGAGAACTAGGCGGGAGTTGGAAAATTTCGGGAAGCGATCATGAGACATTGGTAAGTTCGGCCAAAGGAATAGGGGAAGGAACATCACCTTAACTTTGTTCAGTAAAATGATAGTCCTGAAGTGATTTTGAGGCCACGAGGAAGCGCAAGTTCTCATTCCCTTGATCTAATAATAACTGATCTCGATAAGAATTCAAACCAGGGCCTCCATGAGAAATTTTTGTGCTCATTCCAGCTGCTTTTATCTTACATTGAGCCCAAGAACTATCATGAAGCCTTGAAGTATCCATATTGGATAATGGCTGTACGAGGAGATTAACCGGTTCGAGGAGCAAGGTATGGCTGAAACCACCACCGATGGGGTGCACTGTAATTAGAACAAGTGGGTGTTCGAAATAAACTTGATGAGAGCAGGGGAGCGAGTCACCGAGAGAAGAAAGCCCAGTCGGTGGTCCAAGACATAACCAAGAAGGCATCGATTATGAAGAAACCTTTGCACCGATTTGCAAGGATAGAGGCAATAAGATTGTTAATAGCCTTTGCTGCTCACATGGAATATTGTGGCGCTTTGTTTGCTCACATGAATTCACCCTCTATGGATGGATGTTTAAGTGCATTCCCAAATGGGAACTGAAGGAAGAAGTATATGTCCGTCAACCTCACGACTTTGAAAATTGCGAATTTCACGATTATGTTTTTAAATTGGATAAGACCTTATGCAATTGAAAGCAGGATCCTAGAGCTTGGTATGAGCTCCTTTCAAAAATTTTGATGGAAAATGGTTTTTCTAGGGGGAAAGTTGACAAAACTCTGTTTCTAAAAGCAAAGAAAATGATTCATTGTTGAGTCGTACAAATTGTATGTAGATGATATTATCTTTGGTGCAACAAATTGAATCTTGTGTAATGGTGCATTGTTCAGAGCTAGTGAATTTGAAATGAGTATGATGGGTGAGCTTAATTTCTTCTTACGCTTACAAATCAAGCTTTGGAACAATGATCCATCAAAAAAAATACATTAAGAAATTGCTTAAGAAATATGACATGGACTGCGCTAAGCCAGGATTGATACACCCCTGTGCTACTGTCACTAAGCTAGATAAAGATGAACATGGAAATCTAGTAAGTGACAAAAGATATAGGGGTATGTTTGGATCCCTTTTTTATTTAACTTCGGCCAGGACCAAATATTGTGTTTAGTGTTGGATTATGTGTAATGTTGCAATCCTCTCCTAGAGAATCTCACCTGACTGCAATTAAGCGTATCCTAAGATACTTGAAGGGAGCAGGATAAACTATGTTTTTGGTATTCCAAGTTAAGTAATCTTGATCTAGTAGGTTATGCGGATGCGGCTATACGGAGTTACCTTACAGACAGGAAAATCACATCAGGTATGGATCACTTCCTTGGTTCATGTTTAATTTTTTGGGTTTCAAAGAAATAAAATTCCATAGCCCTATCCATAGATGAAGCTAAATATGTAGTTGGTGCATCTGTTGTGCTACGCTAGCGTGGACAAAACCATAAAATGAGGGATTATGGAGTTTGGAGTTGGGCCTTTGTGCCTATCTCTTGTGATAACACAAGTGCTATAAATATCGCAGATCCCAGTCGGCATAAGAGAACAAAACACATAGATATTGAACATCACTTCCTAAGGGATAATGTTGAAAAATGTCTTATATCTATGCGAGTTTTTAAGTTTGAAAATCAAATTGTTGATATTTTCACTAAGGCTCTTGAAAGAGAACAATTTGAAAAAATTAGAGGTGGAGCTTGAGTTATCAAGATTAACTCAACATCAGGTTCATAGTTTTCTTCTTTTGGAATTATAAAAAAGGGCTTTTTCGACGATGGATGGATGATATAGCGAGTCTTGAGGATATTTTTATCATTTTATTTTCATATTGGTTTGAGTTTCTCACATCGGGTTTTTCACTTGATAGTAAAGCTCCCTATTCTTTAGGAATGGACTGGAACATACCTGACTACTACAAGGAAGACGGTCGAGGTATGGCTCCAAGCGACCACTTATTACTAAAACTATTCATGATGTCACCCGTCACATCACATCATTTGCATCTGACAACAAATCACTACAAATTCCCTGTTAATTTTCCTCGGTTCTTTTCCTTTTTCCCGCTATGACCTTTCGCCTTCTTTATGTTCCACTAGACTCGCAGCCCAGCCCAAACTCAAATCCCTATATCCACTTTTCCTCTTTCTGTAGGAAGGTGAAAGTACCAAAGTGCAAATCTCAAGCCTATTTTCTTTTCTTTTCTTTCTCACCATGGCTATCACTTGAGTCCACCCAACCCTATAACCACCACGATCACAAGCCCAGTTCCCCTCTCCCTATGGAGACACAACAATATGGCTCGCCAGATACCTCCGTAGTTCTTGCTCAACCTCACCATCTCCTCAGAGCCAGTCAGATGGTTCTCCTGGATCGGCATCTTCTCCTCAAATCGACCTTGAAACCTTACTTATTGATATACGGGGGTCGATACACTGGTTCTCAAAATCCCCCTCTATATTCCTCTCCAATTGAATCGGATGATGATGTATGTCAGGGAAAGAGGGTTCGATGACGGAGTCGAGGAAACCTCCGCCCTTTATCGATTTTGATAGTCTTGATGCTGGTCCCCTTGCGGCTCTAAATCTAGGTTCCGTAGGCATACTCTATTTAAAAGCCTCTTCTTATTCTCCAGCGATGAGAGTCTTATCCTCCACGGATCGGCGTCTACTTCCGGGGCGGATCAATAGACTCAATGGATCTCGATTGCTCTTTCCCGTCCATCGAGTCCACCTGCACATAAGGCCAAGGTAAAGGAATTTGAGTGAGCACAAGCTTCTTAGAGGTAAAATGGTAATTCCATCGATAATGTGCATATGGTGACCCTTTGGTCCAAGATTCAACCTCGGGGTGGCGGGGCTTTTCACTAATACGGAGGCGGTGTGTGCTCGTTGAAGTGGTTACATTCTTTCACCATTTGCTTTTCTTATATAGGTGTGAGTGAAGGGCTTGATTATTGTCTGGGTCCCTAGTGTCAACATGTAGTGAATCTATAGACTTTGATTACATTTCAATTCTATTTTTAATTACTTGTAATTGTGTTTAAAGTTCATCTTGTTAAACTAAGGGTAATTTATACAGGTTAGGGACTTTGTAAGGGCTTAGGGTAGGTCCTTCGATTACATAGGTTACCAATACCAATTTGGCTGGTGTCTAGTGAGTTAGTTGAAATCAACTAGGGATTAGGTCGTGATTTTTACACCCATTCGAGCCTAGGTGGTTTTCACGTAAAATTCTTGTCTCTCATTTTACTTTATGCATTTTGTTATTTATTGATTAATTGACTCTTTTGCTCAAAGGAACAAGAGTTCAACTCTATTCTGTCAAAAGAAAATTCTAGTAAAGTTTTAATTTTTGAAGAAATCCATTGGGCGATTCACCCCGGTCTAATTTAGGAGTTATTGCTATAACATAGATATTTGCTTTTTCTTCATTCTTGTTCTACTTGATCCTTCTTCATCTTGATCTTGTCTCCTCAATTTACGATTTCTTCCCTTTTTGGTCTTACAAGTCCTCGGAGGTAAAGGAGGGACCTTACTTGATTTAGGCTATAGTGGGATCCATTAATCGGAAGATGATTTTTGTAGATTCTTCTATATGTCAAGGCTTAGCGCGAGGGCGGAGTCCCGAAGCAAGTGTTAGTTTTGACTATCTATAGCGAAACTTAAAGAGGTGTAGTCGGAATGTCTTGGCAACTTTGTAGCAATCATCAACATAATCAAGAACAACATCATTTTAACCCAAATACTTAGATATTTTTTGCATGTTGCAAGGAATTCTGTTATAGTCCATTTCCTAAACCATTTTGTTATATTTGTAGATCCATAGCCCAGTATAGACAATCGATGCTCCAAGAGGATTTCATAATTTCGCTGATTCAATTTTTTTGGAATAAATTTTCCGCTTTATCACATTGGCTTGGAATCTAGCCATAAGAAGATACCTTAATTTCTCCAAAAAGTCTATGATTGAAACTGTCTCGAGCATCAAGAATCCATACTATTAAAACTTTCACATATTATTCAACAAAATATCATATTTAGCACCCGAGAAAAATGTGATTTGGACCATTCGATAGGTGATTTTCATTTAACCATGCAATGGCCATCAATTTATGCATCTTCTCCATGCAAATTTTAAAGAACTCCATAGTTGTAGCCTTTGCAGCAGCCCAAACTGCATTCTTGAGGACAGACAAAAAATCTAGCCTTCTTAAGAATTGTTATGGAGGTGTCTCACGCAAAATCTACCCACCAACATATGGCAAAATTCATTAAATGCTTCCATAAGACCTTTTTGTCTGGACATAAAGGTCCAACTTTCTTGATCATCAATCTCTAAGTCACCAGTCAAGTGGACTTGCAAAAACAGCTGACCATGTCTCCTGGTTTCCTTTTTATAATAGCATACTCTTTTGGAAATATATTGTTAGCGTCAAGACCCCTTTGTTGTCAATAAGCGGATTCCCATAAATTGGGCCCTTCAGCAACACCCATCCACCCTACTACTTTGCAACATCAGCCTTGAATTCCTCTTACAAGCAACAAAACAGTAAATTCTTTGAAATCTATATGGCTTACTAAGCATCTCATTGTCAGAGTAAACTTCATATAAATTGAAGTTCCAGAGATTTATATATTAATCTCATTAACATAGTCCCAAAAGAATAGCAATTTGATCTTTAAAATCTCCATCAATTAATGCAAATACCTTTCTCATAGCATTCTATCTTGAGTTAAAGTAACATGAGCTTCAACAAGCACTAATAGTATCTACGAATTCGGACAACTTCCATCCCCTAAGTATGTTTTATTATAACAAGATAAAATTGCTTGCAATGAATTAAATAAATGAGTTAATCAAATAAACCGTTTGATGGAAGCGTTGTTAATCTTGTTCTCAATCCATGCATAATATGAACACATGAAAATAAAATAAGAATCTTCAATGACCTAAATAAATAGACCACTTTAGAAACTTGTTTATTAATCATGAATTCTCTTACTTCAAATAATATAACATGCGTGTGAAATAAATTAAAGTAATGTATCATAAGATATTAAAATTCAAAACACACCACACACACACACACACACATATATATATATCCATGCATCTTGAATAGTAAATTTCGATGGGAAAAATTTACTCATACAACACACATATGTGATGTTAGATTATTCATTCTAATAAATTAGAAATTAAGTTTAACTCGATGGAAGTATATTATTAATTTAATCCAAGTGAATATTATTGGCGAAGTCAGTTAATTCGTTAACAGATTAAGGCTGTATAGATGTGTTTTAATTGTAGTCTAAGTGTTCCTTTATATTGGCTATAGTATTAGTATCCTAGTTTGAGTATACCTCAACTAGTCATAGCTTACATGAGTTCTAGTAGAACTGAAAACTAAAACACACTTAATACCCTAGCAAACACAAAACGGCACCTGCTGCAACCTATATAATTGGCTTCTACTTTTGGCTACACAGTGGTAGTTCAAGCTTCAATATACAAGTCTTACTTTTCCTCAATACGTGATTTTCTTCATGGTATCAGGCACTAAAGACACTCGGAAGTTCCATCACTAGCCTCCGGAAATTTACGAACAATGGCCTCAAAAACAACACCTGTGTTACTATCATCCTCTGTCACTCATTGTTATGTATAGATTAAGAAGCATTATGCCAACTGTAATCTTAGAACTCAATGTAGCCTTTGTGATTCCTTTGAAAATAAACGTTGATCAGGAAGCAACAAAGAGAAAGACTAAATCAATTCATGAAAAAGAGGACAATGTAAGAGAAGGAACATGGAGACTTGGATGGTGACTGAGAGAAAAGATGTGTTGCTAAGGACACGGATATCAGGAACTATGGCTGAAGAGAGTATGTGTCTCATTGTTGGTTGTACTACGGTGAGGAGATGTGGGAATGTTTGGAGGAAGAATATCTTCAGGCAACCAAAGACAAAAATTCAACTCAAACATCAACTCCAAAACATCAAGCTAGGATCCCGAGAAAGCGTGATGATTATCATAAGATTCCGTAGAACTATGAAAAATAAGAAGTACATATACGGGTCTTACTCTTCCTGCATGTTTGTGATTTTCTTCCAAAATATCATTATTATCATCTCTAGTTCCATTGATCCAATATGTGTCTCGGTTGGAGAGTTAATGCAAGTTACCAATAACTAGTGACAAAAAATACGGTAATTGACCATATGAGTCTATCTAATGAGGAAATAAGACCAATGTCAACATGTATACTCATTACATTACTATTATATGTCAATGGAGACCATAGAGATTGAACTCTACCACCACTAGTTGAAAAGAAAATAAGTTTTTAATTTTAATTTTTTAAAAAATAGAAAAATATCCAAAAATCCATCAAAATTGCTCGAATGGCCAAAAACAGCGTTAATCACTATAGAAGTGTGTGTTGTTCAGTGGGTCATTTTAGACGAACCTACCAAATTTCATGTCAATCGAGTTCATAAAATTTCTGATCTCCAAATCTATGACCAAGTTAAAAGAAAAGAGGACAAAAAATTAGGCGATTTAAGGGGAAAAATAATCTGATCTATAATCTTATCATATATCAATTCATGTTAAATCATCATCTATAAGAATGTGCGGTTAACATAAATAAAATTTATATAAAGAAAAGTGTTTTCAGACTTCATCAATTCTTAATCTAACAAACTACCTAAAACCCATCTAAATGTCTGATCTCGGAGATAGCCGAACCACGACATTGATACTATAAAGTCATGAGCATTGTTCACGAGGTGTTTCAATGGTCTCATCAATTCGGAGTCAATCGGAGATCGCAGAATTCATGACCGTAAGCGATGACCAAATGCGAAATAATTATTTTAGGAAAAGTTAAGGATTAAAATATCTTGATTTAAGTTTTCATTCTCTTAATTATCCATGACCATATGTATACAATGTGTATTTTCTTTTGGCAAGACACACAATATCACCTTACAATAAATTGTCGTCTCGATTAATACACATAAGAATCCAAGATGTGCTTATGTTTTTCTCCTTTTAAGTAGATGAAAACCTCAATATCTCTTCTTATGAATTAATCAAGTGTTATTAGTATACAAAAGAAACACTAGTATACACTTATTGAGGAATAATTTATACATGATATATTGAGCTTATTCTAATGAGTCAAATAAATAGATTATTTTAGTAAATTCTATTTATTAATCATAGAATTTTAATATATCATAAATAATATCATCATGTAGCATAGAACTATTACGAAATTCCAATGATCTGAAACAACTACATCATGTTGATGTTAACCATTTATTAATAATAAATTCTTATTCTTAAAAAGTACAAAATATATATGCGATAAAATTTACTCATGTTAAGGAGAACAACCATGTACTGCAATCAAAACTATGAAAATACATAATTAAAATTGCTGAACAAAACAAGGCAACTAATCTTACACCTTTTAGCGGAATAAACCCACTTTTAAACCACCATCCGTCCATATGATTATTTTGACTTTCATGCTTTATCCAAAATCACAATTATAGGTTAAATTTACTTGACCCCTCCACCTCATGGCTCAAATCCATCAAGAGATTAACCTTATACTATACCACGGGAACTAACAATCAACGATCAAATAAGTTAATCATGGCCCATCCCTCAACAAATCATAAAGCACACAAAGCTATACATGGATCCTCTAACATTAATTTATTTCGTTCCTTTTCCTCTAAGCTTACTTTCAACGTGATATAAAAAAATTATGAATCGCATGTATAATCACACATATACATAAATCATTCATATTTACCTAATTAGATGCAAAGCAAGGCTCTTGATGCCAATTGTTGAATACATGCGCCCATGCAGAAAGCCAGGAGTCGGGGATCAAACTTGCATCTAATACGGATAACACAAATTGAATTTTAATCAAACATAAAATCGATACTTATCTCTTGAAGCGTGACCGTGAATCAAACCTCTTGACTTTTGCACAAGTCGGCAAACTCGTTCTCACGTACGTGATCTTACATTTATGGCCTCAAAGTAAGAGTAGGGAGTGTGTGCAAGTATTACTTCTCAAAAAAGGTTAAAAGTTCTTTCTCCAGTATTTCATGGAGGAAGAACATCATATTGATAAAAACATTTTTTTAGAGAATTATAAACCTAGTCCCAAAACGTATAGTAATCTTTCTACTCTCCAATAATAGTAGAATTTTCATATAGAAGACTAGTTTGTTTTTAACCAAATTCTTTAGGATTTTATTTCTTCTAGAAAGCTGTTTTCTTCGCTTTCCAAGTTCATTAATTAATCAAGCATACTTAGGGGACCACATATTTAATTAGTGAAGCTCCCAATTATGGTATTAATTCACAAAATGAATGAATTAACCTACCATAATAAACTACGGATTATTCCACTAAAAATTCCTCATTGCTCCTTCGTATAATTTCAAAATCATTCATTAAATCTTATTTAACTCCCCATGTTAAGATTACAAATATCAATCAATCGAATTAAATTTCGACTATTTAATTCATTGATTAATTCAATCCTTTATTCAAACGCTTAACTTATTTATGTGACCCGATACTAAATCCACTGCGGGGGGTTTCACATGAAAACTTATAAACAACCATAAAGGGTATCATCAATCTCAAGGCCGAGACTGGATTCCATCAATTTCAATTATTATTTCACAAACGTCATTTGTCATCATCCAACCTATCGGGAATATTTTAACTCACTAAAGATCAAGTTTCACTGTTGACACCCGATTTTGACCTCCATACGCTTTGTATATGCTCATATATAACATAAAATTATCTTTTTACGTAATTATTTTGTGCGCATTAATAATATTTAAAAAATTAATTATCATAACTCTTAAATTTTGCATAATCATTCTAGCTGAATTATAAATTTTTAAAAAATTTTTCTTATATTTAGTTTTCATTTTATTAATTTTCCGATATTATGTATGTATATATATATTACTTAAATTTAATAAACTATTTACATAATAATATTATGATTTTGTAAATTTTATAAATTATTTATATTGATAATAATGTTTATATATTTTTTGTAAATTCATCCCTATTATGTTACCTATTTATTAAATTAGTTACAAGTACGAGTGTTTTGTCGGCTATATAGCAAGCCATGTTAAAGTTTCTTTCAATTTATTTAAGATTTGGTCATTTTCTACCTAAATTTGTCAATTTTAGCCATGTTTGACCAAAAATCTAGCCACTTTTAAATTCAATTAATTTTCCTAACCCAATTAACCTATCCGCGACCCCCGCCAAAAGACCCGTGACAACTATATAAGTTTTGATCTATGCCGTTCATTTAATCTAATCTAAGCGGTCTAAATTAAATCCTACATTTTCATATTTATCTTTACCCCCAAACCTAAACCTAATGTCTCATTTTTCCCTCTCTTCATCACACATTCTTGACACCCTCCTCTCTATCTCCCATCTCTGACAAAAATCCATACTCCCTAGCACCATCCACACCCTTTCTTATCTCTTCTCCACGATTGCCACCGTTGCACACCCTCCATGACCAACTAGTAGCACCCCCTCCAACTCCATCTTCATGCTAACCTACGCCATTAACGCGCCATCCCTATCTACGGTAAATCGCTACCGGACCCAGCACCATGCTTGAGCCACCATTATAACGCCTCACCTTCTTCCTCTTCTCCCAACACTGCTCCAACATACCCCAACACCCATCAACCTCCGCCTCCTAAAACCTTACCCCCATCACCTTGCACCCAGGCGAAACACCATCAACACGAAACAATGTCATCGACCCAGAACAATGACGACAAGATTAGGGCAGATTCCCTTGAGATCCAAGATCTACCATCAAATGTAAAAGGTATTCTTATACTCACACTTCCTTGTTTAATTTGTCTTCTAATGTTCTTTCATCTCAATGTTATTTGATTTTTCCTCACAGATAAGTAAGATGTGTTTATTTCTTTGTTATCCTATGTATTTATTGCATGTGATGAATCTAAACCTTATCTTCTACCTGAAGTCTGAGATACTCAAGAAAGAAGTAAGTGCCACATATACATCTCTGTTTGTGTGTACAAAGGCACGGGAATCCTTGAATGATATGTGTCCTGACTTGGTTTTAATTTTAGCATGTTTAATACGGTACATATATTCACATGATTGGCGTATTCATAAACTCTGTTGTTTCTTATATTTATCGTCCTCGTTCGATCTTGTTATCTATAGTAAAGTCGGATAGCAGTGTCTTGCATTGATGATAAGTCTATAATTTCAAAAAGCCTCATATCTTCTTGCTTTGGGTATTATATATTCACTGATGTATGCTTAGATCATATGGTACGAACACAAATTTGTGTCTCTTCGCACTTTTAATATTTCTCGTGTTTGCTTATTCATAGGAGATTGGATTTGTTACAAACCTTAAATATTCTTGCCGGACTTTCGTATATTTCTCCCATAATTGATTCCCTTCCTTAATTGTTTTGGGATAACCGGTATAGGTTGTGAGAATTTGTGATTAATTTGAGTTATTTCGGATACTCCGACGGTGGATCCAGCACATTTTTCCTTTATTCGATTCATTAAATATGGCCAATTACGTATTTCTATTTGAAGCGGTTTTATTATTTAGGTCCGTGATGAGCATATATGGTAGTTTAAAATAACCTAGCAAAGGGTTTTTACATGATTCTTGCCTTTCAAATTAAAGAAATTCCGTTCTCTTCCTTTAATTAGTTTAGTGCATAATTAATTTTAGGGGGCTACAATTAATTGATTTTATACGACTAAGGAAAGCTAGCGATTAATCATCCTTTCCTTAAATAATTTGATACGTGAATAATTATGGTAAAGATCCGATTTGATTTTGATTAATTGAAGATCCTCACCATTGATTTGATTTTGTTAACTTTATTATGAATTATTTATAGTAAATATCTGTGCGGTTTCAGCTTTTTTAAATTGAGAAAATTTATTCCCTAATTGATTCGATTGTAAAGTTATGGTAAAAATATTTTACTTTATTTTACATCTTCTTTATTCATTTAAGAAGGGATCTTTGTGATTGAAGATTTCCCTTCCTTTGATCTAATTTGTTTATGTTTTTTGGGCTATATAAGCAAGACTCTTTCTCTTATTTAGGGACGCTCACTTATTCTTATCATCATATTCAAATGTTGGTTGTAATGGCTATTATTTTCATTCGAACATTACTATTCCTTTAACAGCATAATGGGCGTAGAGAGTAGTGGTGAGCTACTTCTCCATGACTTGCCTTACGGAGGGGCGTCACTCGAAAATTGCTTTGTTCCTAAGCATCCCTTTGCTCTATGCCCCTCTATATAATTCTATGACTCTCCCATCCATCCTCTTACAAGCCTTTGCTAGGAATCCTTGAGATTCTTGTGATCTTGATGTGTTGAGGGTGAGTGCCAATCCAAAGGTGGTTTGTTGCGTTGTTAATTTGTTATTTTCCTTTCAGCTTTGACATTCGCTGGTTCAGTTTGTTTACCTTTGCAAGCCGTCATTTACCTTGTTATTTAGTCTATTCGATTTCTCTCTTTTCGTAACTATGTGTTTAATGTGTTTTTTAACATAATTTATTAAGTTCGCTAAAATAAATTGTGTTGCGGCTATGAATATGATATTATTGTTATGTGTCTATTATTGTATTTTAACCTTTAAGCGAGGTATTCTTTAAACTTATTCTTGATCCGTGGAGGACTTTGGCTGGGACGAGAGCGGGCTATGGAAAGTTTAGTTTAGCATTGTGCGTGTTCGCATTGTATTTTTATTTATTTATTTATTTTATTAGTAGTAATAATTGTAATAAACATTAATAATAATGAAAAAAGGATTTGTGCGGGCGGGGATTGTATGTTTGTTTTATCGTATGTATTGTTTGATTAGAAATCATGCCTATAGGATTGATGAGCTTAATCATTCCTACTAGAATTGTGCCTATAAACTCGATTGACGTATGCTATCTTCCTTTATTTAATCATACCCATATATGTAATATGTTTTACCATGTTTATTCGATATTAGGGCGCTCATGGTGATCCACATGCTAATTTGATATCCATGAATTAGGAATCATGACTATGAGGTTTGTCATAATAGAAACTATAATTCTTATAATTAATTTCAACATGTCAATTTGTCCTTATAAAATTTTTGTTTGCGTAAGTTTATTATGAATAATTGCTACCTAGATATCATGTCTATAGGAATTTTTTTTTTTTTATCATAATTGATATTCTGCCTATTGGAATTATTTTATCATATCATTAATGTTTAGTTACTTCTCCTTGTCTGCCTATAGTATTTGTTTCATGATGCAGTAGACCTTTGCATATCATGTTTATGAGATCCATCACAATAGATGTTATGTCTATAAATCCTCATCCTCATTTTAATATTAGAGGCTTATGTGGAACCTTGTTGCAGCCCTTTTTCTTTAGTCCTTGACTTTGTTTGGCGCTAATCACCTTTAACAACCCTAAGTATGCTGTAGATCTAAAATTCAAAATAGCAGGTCCAAACACCTCTTAGACTTTAAGCTTGGAATGGGTAGGCACATATTTGGGTGTTTAGTCTTTTCTTTCTTTAGAACGATTTTAGGATTAATAAATAATTAATTAAGTGGATAGTGGGACATGGTAATTACCGCCTTCGATGAATAATACAAGCAACTTAAAATAGGTTGCGAAGTATTATTTTGGATTACTGAGGAGTGATCCCATTAGAATAAAATAACACCCCTTCTTATTTTGTTTTGGCAGAACTACGTTTGACTGATTCCCTTTCTAGATACGTAGACATCTCTATAGGCCTCGGTCCAATCCTTAAAATTTTTATTTTGTTTGTTTGTTATTCTTTCTATTTTTATTGTTTCATTTTTGTATAAATTCTTAAAATAATCATATACTTTCATATATAATGGCTCCAACTGGTTTCAAACTTGCTTGTCTGAATTTCGTTATCATGTAGTTAAGGTTTTAAATAATTTTTTTTTTTTTTTTAATTCGTTAGTTTATTTATTTTATTTTAAATAAATTAAGTTAAAATCAACTCCAATTTGCTTGCTCTCTAGTTAATCACACATAGTAATGAATACATCCGGGAATTACATTTGTGGAGCTCGAAGGTTCCTAACACCTTGGCTTCGAGGTAACTTTGAACCCTTGTAAGGCTACGGAGACATAGGCTAATATAGTGTTATCCATTAGTTTTATTACGGTGCCCTAACGCACCATAACTTGTCAGGTGACGACTCTTCAATTTAATAATCCTAAAAGAGTTGTCACATATCCTGACTCCCGCTTTTCACAAGAAAAAGTAGGGCGCGACATCACTTCCTTTGATATATCAAAACAATACAAACAAATTAACCATTGATCATAATAATTTAACAAAATTAAAATTTTTTTATTTTTTTTATTTTTTTTATGATAATTTATTTTATTAAGTCAGATAAAATACTTATCTTTACTTGGTCCATTCAATACATAAAAAATGTACTAGCACAAGAATTGGAATTATACCATTCGCTAATCAAGATAATTTATATTTAATCTTGTGCTATAATCGTCTGGAAATGACTTTGGGCTACTTATCTTTACTTGGTCGTTCAATACATAAAAAATGTACTAGCACAAAGTTGAGGAAATTGTACCATTCTCATAATCAAGATAAATTATATTTAATCTTGTGCTATAATCTTGATGAATTTTCCCAATTTTCATCTGAGATTGTGAACATATATAAACTTTAAACTTATATGGACCGATGATTTAATCTTCTATCTATAAGCTAAACTCTATACACTAAATCATCTACTATATAAGAAAAGGACATCATCTAATATATGATCTATTTAAATCTTTATTAAAATCGAATATACAATTGTTCCATAATAAATACTATATATATATATATATACATACACACATATATATCTAAACACATGATTAGTATATAACACATGGTTAATATTATATATCCCAACACTCTGTAGTTCTTCTCACTCTCATTGATATTTACACTGATTTATTATTTATATACATTTTGAGAGGAGGATAAGGATAAATATTGTAAAAATATGATTATTATTTATACATATTTCAGAGGAAGATAAGGATAAATATTGTAAAAATAATATAAAAATATATACATAAAGTTTCTCAAGAGTATAGGGCTATAACACATCTTTATCCTATCATTTTCAGGCATAATCATCAAAGAATTATTTAGAATGTCATTTTCTATGATAGTTGTTTTATATTATTGATATATTCTAAAAATGATGATAAAGTGAAAAATGATAGCATATATCATTACACCCATTAATAAAAATATTATTCATAAAAAATACTTTAAAAATAATAAAAATCAAATTTAACGTCCTAAAAATGACACAATTAAATTCAAATCTTGGATATTCTTTTTTGCTTGTTCATTTTCTTCTTTAGTTCCTTTCATGCATTTTTATTTCTTTTCCTTTTTCCTCCACAATAATTACGCACCTACCATAATTACCATCATTATTTTTGGCATCCCCTCTATTAGCAAAATATCTTCTCAAATCAGAAATTGATTCTTCCCTTTTTCTACTCGTAATATTTGAAGAAATTTTGGTTTTCTTACTCTTTATAATTTAGGGAGACTATATGTGTAACAAACTAAGACTACACAAAATAAATGAATCATTATTTGCAAATTAAACTTTAATTTCGACAATACTATATATGAAGGTTTTTCTTTCCTTTCTTTTTCTTGACCTTTCTTTTTCTGTTTTCTTATTCCTTTTTATTTTTTATTTTCCTTTTTTTCTCCTCTTACTCTATATATTTCATTATGTTTTATTTCAAATCTTTTAGCGCAATCTCTGAATATAAAAGATCTCCTAAAATATCATAATTTTTTAATACAAATTCAAAGTATTTCAATGAAAAAGTTAGTGAAGAAGACAGAAGAAGAAAAATAATTTTACTCTTACAAGAGTTTGAGTATTAAAAAAATATATCAAATTAATTATAGATTTGGACTAAAATTTATTCAAAAGTCGATTCCTACTTCTTTTCTCTTCTTGCTTCACCTTATTATGTTTACATGATTGGTGTTTGGTATATTAAAAGGAGGAAGGAAAGTTGCTGATCCAACATGACTACAAGAGCACAAGATAATAATGGTATTGATGCTTGAAATTACAAAATAATCTTAATTGCATGTGTGTGAGAAAGAGATTTAATCCATAGAATATGTGATTATACATAGAGCTTACTTTCCACTTTGAAAGTTCTTTCTTCTATTTGTTGAAAGTTTTTGCTTCCTGAGATGGTAATTTCAAACGGAGTGCATCTTTGAATATACTTGGTGTGTTGCTGCGATAAATCATCTGTGCATCTAAAACATACCTATATGAAGAGTAATAATGGTGATTTTACTATTTTATTTTTTTGCGGAGTGTTTAAAGATAGATATAATAAAAGCACAAAAATAATAATAAAAGATTAAATAGAAAAATATAAGATGGCTAGGAAACCTTGAAGAGAAGAGGATTATTTATTTAATAAAAGAATACTACATATGTAAAGAGGAAGAAAGTTATTATCGGAAGAAATTATGTGTTATGATGTACATAATTGCACCATTATGTTAGCCGTTACGATCTTTAGCCAAGTTAAACATCTATTTTAATAGGAGAAAGATTTCAAAAAAAATGTATTAAATGCAAAGAATAAGAAAAGAGATATTTTTGAATTTTTAAAACATATGAGCGTATCATATATCAACCCAGACTCTTTTGCGAAGAATATTTTTTTAATATCTTTGTAGTTATTCTTTTGGTCTCCTTTATTATTTTTAAATTTTCATCTCCATAACTCATACCTATTAAAGTTATATTCTTAATAATATCATTAATTTCATCATTTTTAAGTTTCCATACTCATAAACCGCAACTATTTAATTATAAAATTTAAGATACCTTATGATATTCCTTCAATTTTGTCTATACAAATTCAATTTTTTTTCTTTTATTTCATGAGACCCCTACTCAAAATTATCCTTTTTATTATTTCATATTTGAAGTAGTGTTTTCCTTATATCATTATTATAGTATCAAATTCATGCTTTAGTTTGGCCCGCGATGAAGAAGGCTCTTGGATGTTGATCAATTCGTCGGAAGGGATGTCGGACAAGAGCTCAAAAAAATTATGCGCGATTTTGTAATTTTTTCATCTATTTTCTTATGATTAAGGTTCTAAAAAATATGTGTGTTTATTGTGCTCTCTATGTAATTTTTTAGTTTGAATTTTTATGAATTTCTAATTATCATAAGTCTATATTTTCTTTTAGATGCAAATTAGTTATTGTAACTTTGTCGAAAATATGCTAACTACTAACCAAAGTTAAAGTAATACTATTGATGAGCGCAAAGAAAGAAGAGATATATATATATATACACACACACACCTTTTTATGGTGTTTCTTAAGGTACGAAGAACAATTTTCGTTTTTTAAGATTTATTTATTTCTTCTACTTGAAAAATAGAAAAAGAATTGAGAGTAATAAATACATAATATACTATTCTATATTTCATTTTTCATCTATTTTTTATGATTAAGGTCCCAAGAAATATGTGTGTGTTCTCTCAATGTAACAACTTTAGTTTGAATTTTGAAATTTTGATTATCGCAAGTACGTATTTTCGTTTAGGTGAAAATTAGTTTTTGTAATTTTATCGAAAATTTTCTAACTACTAACCAGTTCAAACAATATCTTTGATGTCTTAAAAAATTACGTATTGAAATCGCCCATTCTTTATGTGTTTTTGTAATGCGAAGAACCATTTTACATTTTAAAAAAATTTTTTTAATTTTTTTAATTTTTTTAATTTTTTTAATTTTTTTAATTTTTTTAATTTTTTTAATTTTTTTAATTTTTTTATCTTTTTCTTTTCATTTTATTTTTGATAATTTTTTCTATATTTTCAATTTACTTATTATTATGTAAAAATAAATATGATAATTACTACTCATTTATTCATTAATAAATATATATATACTTGGGTCAATTGCAATCTACTTTTGTCATATGAGATTCTCATGGTGACTAAATGTAATGCCTAGGAAACTCAAAGACTAGACCCAGAGACTTAAATGGGTGACACGGGAAAATCTACATCGAGGTCAAAAGAACGAGTCATTCGCGGCCCATTGTGAGGAGGGACCACGAGAGTCGTAAAGTGACTCGTAGTCCAGGTTAAATTTGTAACGGGAAATGTTAGGTAGTGCACCCTAATGAGTTGTCTGCAGTCGTGAATTAAGATACCACGACTCGTTAGGTGATCGTGGTCGAGGACAGTCGAGAAATTAGGGAAGTAGCCAATGTACAGCAGGTCCTCACCACGAGTCGTGGTGTCACCCGTGGAGTACTCGCGAAGCTTCTTAGGCAGAGGTGTCCACGAGAGGTGACCATGAGTCGTAGTTAGCCACCACACGACCGTTGGGTCTCATGGTGGCCTTTAGTGTACTCCGGGTAGTGTAGTCCGCCCAGAGTGTGACCACGAGTCATGGTCACTGACTACGACCCATAGGTCACCCAGGTGACACTTTCGGTTGTTCCTGCTTGAATTTTTTAAGGGTCTTTGTTAATTTCTCACCCTCTAAACTTTAAACCCCCAAGCATGTCATTTTAGTAATAACTTCAGACTTATTAGTGGGATTAAGCGGTTTCCTCATTCCCCACTCAGACCTTCGGAAGAAAACAGATCGTAGAATTCTCTCGGGGACTCTCGGATCCAAGAATCTAGGAAGCGGTCTACTACTCCTTATATTCTCAAAAGGAATTTTGTCGGATTCTTCTTTATCATATATGTGAGAACTCAACAAGGGGATCGTTCTTCCATTGTGTCCCCCCAAAACCCTTCTCTAGTTTCTCTATAAATCCTAGCCCTGAGCTTTGGAATGTGAAGAGAATAATGTAATTTTTCTTTGAATTTCACATAGAATGATATCCATGATTATTTAGACATGATTTCCGTCGATTCATGATTAAATGATGATTTTCTGTAAAAAGTGAATTCTAGCCACGCAGATTTTCAAGTGTTGAGAAATTCTTGATAATATTTCATTTTATCCGTGTGTGGAATTTAGTATATTTATATTAATTATGGGTATTTTCCACCGATTAGTGATAGTGTTGATGCTTATCCACTGCGCATTGACTTGACCCTAGTTCTTGAGAGTAAAACAGACTAGAAATTCATGTTGAATTGTTAAACCTTGGAATTCTCTTTGATTATACCAGCGTAGGTGAATTCCATTACTATTTTACATGCTAAGTTCTCGATCGGATACAACATGATTGTCAAGCTTTAGTCAAAGTGAAATGCTCGGTGTTAGTCGAGAAATGTGAGGGCGTCGGTTTGACTATAGGGTGGTGTCGGTATTGCCTCCCAATTATCATAATCGGATTTAGAATTCGAGTCTATTGGTCCACTAGGCGGTCATGACACTTTAGAATAATAGCTCGACTACTTCATGAGACTCTCGATTAGATTTCGGTTCGTTCTTAGGCGGTTACGATACTTCTAGATAAGCAGCTTTGACTAGTCTAGAACCCGGTTTTAGAATACGGTCCGTTAAGACACTCAAGGTACTTTCAGATATGTATCCTTGACTAGTATTGAGCCCCAGTTTCGAGCTATCGGCTTAGTATTTTGTTTAGGTTATCCGAGTGGGAGTAGGACTTAGGCATTGAGGCGGATCGGAGTTCCGGGCGCACCCGGGTTCCCAGGCTACGTTGCCGGCGTAGGTTTCGGTAATTATTGACACAGATTGGCCCCAAACTTTTGTGATCACAGTTCATGCCTTTATACCTGGCAAGGTATATTAGGTCCTACCGATGGGGTGTATACATCGGACTCACGTCTAGCTCACGTGGTTGCATGGGATTATAGACTCTCCCACTAGTCAGTTCAGTCTAGTCTCGGTTCGATTAAGTTCAAATCGGTATTACGGGCTTAGAACATGCTTTGACCATCAAGCAGGGTCTTCTAGACCACCTCGGTATTTGATTATTGAATCGGTAAGCGTTAGTTGGTCATTTGCATGTCTTTCGATTTTAGCATTTCTCTTGTTATTTGTTTATTGTGTTATGTTCCTCTCACTTTACTAAATTACATTCAAAAGTACTGATGCATACTTTTATGTTGTATTTTTATGATACGGCTGCAGGATCACCAGTCTCGGCCCCGTTAGCCCTGCAGATCACGAAAAACTCCAACTATCCCAGGTTGGTGAGTACTCATCCTTCGAGGATGGAGCTTATTTGCTTTAGAAATGCTTTCATTCTCTTTATTTAGATTTGGAGTTAGGTGGGAGTTTTTCCCGGCCCAGCTCCTTCCGATCTTCTTTTGCTTTCAAATGTAGATTTGTTTTCAAACTCAAATTTAGTTTTCTAAGCATGTAGTCTTTTTCTAATATTTTTAAGTATTTATATTTTGCTTTATATTTCCGTTGTATGTATTTTATGTTATTCGCCAATGCCCGAGTGTATGATAGATCGGGGGTTGACTTGGGATCACTTATGGCTCTGGGAAATGCAGTGTTCCATCCGGGGTGTAAACTCGGGCGTGACAAACTTGGTATAAAAGCACTAGTTTTAGAGTATCCTCGGATGTTTAGAAAGCGCATCGAGTAAAGTCCTCTTCATGGGTGTGAAGCGTGCCACACTTATGACGGGGAGGCTATGAGATGTCATTAGGAAAGCTTCCCCTTATTTCATACTCCTTGTGTGCGTTGAAATTCGGTTCAGAATTATTCTCTAACTTTCGTGCTCTGCTTTGTTTTAGTAATCATGCCTCCTCGCTAGCGGTAATGGAAGGAGGACCGATAATGCTCGGCTGCCCCGCAGCCCGGCAGCCTCGGGGATGACTCGGTATCTCCGCCCGAGAATTTAGGGCAGCCATTTTAGGCTGCTCGCTCAAGCATGACCAACTAGGTGAACGGCGAGTGGTGTCGATGAACACAAACGAGGTCCCTGACGGCTTCTAGGAGTGGACATCACCCGAATGAACCCTCCATCCTTTTAGGATCCAAGGTTGGGGAGGACCCCCAGAGTTCATCGACGAGATTTAAAAGATTACCCGCATAATTGAGTGTGAACTCCTCAAGTGCGGCTGATTGCCTACCGGCTAAAGGTAGCCCGAATTATGGTATGAATAGTGGAAAGAGGCAGCCGGGAGAAAGGCTGGTGGAATGGAGTTCAACACGACGCACGGATAGATTTTCCTCGAGCTCAGGGAGGCTTAAAGGGGTAAGAGGAGTTCATGAGACACAGGAGACAAAGGGAAAGTTGGATCGTAGAAGAGTATGCTATGGAATTCACCGGGTTTGTCCAAATACGCTCCCAGAGATGGGTGGCCGAGCCAAGGAGGCTCGCATGCTGAAAGTCGTAAATGGGGTGTCGAGCACGGTCATAAGAATGCAAAACGGTAATCTTTGATCAAAGATATCGACCTCTCTAGTATGATTGTCTATGCCCAGCAGATTGGTGGCGAGGGACATGGAGATAAAGAATAAAGGGGCAAGAAGGGGCCAGTAAAATCATGGCCATCAAGGTCTAGCGGTAGCAACCTCACCAGCCGACGACAGCGAGGGCTCCATCGCCCAGCTTGGCCAGCGCCCCTACTCGGTCCCGCCAAGATCGGAGGGTGGGGCATCCTCTGATTCTCGGGACTCGGAATTCCATGATTACCGGTAACAAGTATCCAACTTTTTCCAAGTGCGGCAAGAACCACCTAGGAGAGTGTTTCGGGGGTCGGGAGGGCTGTTTTGGTTGTGTACGGCTCAGGCATCGGCTTAAGGAATGCCCGTGGAGCGAGCAGGAGATCACAATCCACCACCTCATCAGCTCCGATAGGTCGAGTAGCTCAACGGGCTAACACATAAGATACGGAGGCGGCCATTGCCAAAATCATTTTTATGCATTATCATCTCATCGGGGATCGGGAGAACTCACCGAATGTGGTCACGGGTAGTTACGTCTTTTCCCATCTAGATGTATATGACCTACTTGATTCGGGGCCACACTGGCTATTCATGACTCCCTACGTAGAATTCAGTTCGATATTAGTCGGAAGTCCCTGTCGGTACCCTTCTCGGTCTCTACCGAGTTACGAGTCGGTTAGAGCTAGCCGTGTGTGTAAGCTTTGTCCAATCTCATTACGCAATAAAGTCATTCCGAGGCCGACCTTATAGAGTTAGACATGGTCGACTTCATTCTGCAATAAAGTCATTCCAGCTGACCTTATAGAGTTAGACATGGTCGACTTCGACCTCATTCTTGGCATGGATTGGTTACACTCTGGTTATGCCTCAATCAACTGCAGAACTAGGGTTGTCAGGTTTTAGTTTCCTAATAAGCCAACTCTAGAATGGTCGGGTAGTAGTTCAGCGCCAAAGGGTAGGTTTATTTCCTACCTTAAGGTCAGGAAGCTTATTTCCAAGGGATGTATTTACCATCTAGTTCGGGTCAAGGATTCCGACTTTGAGACCCCAACTATCCAGTCAGTCCCTATTGTCAGCGAGTTTCAAGATGTGTTCCACAAAGATCTTCCCAGAGTTCCTCCTGAATGGGAAATTGACTTCGGCATAGACCTTATTCCAGATACTCATCCCATCTCCATCCCTCCTTATAGAATAGCTCTGGCTGAACTTAAGGTGTTGAAGGAGCAGCTAAAAGATCTTCTTGATAAGGGTTTTATTAGACCCCGCGTCTCTCCTTGGGGGTACTCCAGTGCTATTCGTGCAAAAGAAATATAGTACCCTTAGAATGTGCATTGATTACCTTCAGTTGAAAAAGGTAACGGTCAAGAACAGGTATACCCTACCCAGAATTGATGACCTGATCCACCAACTTTAGGGAGCCAGCTGTTTCTCCAAAATAGATCTTAGGTTGGGGTATCATCAACTAAGGGTTAGCGAGTGTGACATACCGAAAACATCTTTCAAGACTCGGTATGATCACTTCGAGTTCGTGGTTATGTCCTTTGGACTAACAAATGCCCCTGCAGCTTTTATGGACCTGATGAAAAGATTCTTCAAGCAGTATCTGGATATGTTCGTCACTGTATTTATCGATGACATTCTGGTATACTCCGAAAATGAGGAAGAGCATGCTAACCACCTGAGTATAGTGCTTCAAACACTCATGGACCGCTAGTTGTTCGCCAAGTTTAGCAAGTGTGAATTCTGCTTGAAGTCCATGACTTTCCTGGGTTATGTGGTCTCAGGTGAAGGTACTCAGGTTGATTCTCAAAAGATAGCAGTAGTGAAAGACTGGACCAGACCTACCTCTCCAACCAAAATCAAAAGTTATACAGTCCGATGATTTACTTCACGGGTGAGGTCTCTAGTTCAAGTCTAGGATGGCCCAACACTCGCTCTAACGCTCGTTTAGTAGAAAGCGAGTGGAGTGCATAAGCACGAGCTAGAATCCTTATGTCATCTTGGTTGTTCAAAAGATTATCTCTTGGGTTTGGCTGGTTATTACCGATGCTTTGTAGAAGGCTTTTTTTCTATAGCATTTCACTGACTAGGCTGATTCAGAAGAAGGTGAAATTTCAGTGGTCAGATGCGTGTGAGAAGAGTTTCCAAGAATTAAAAACTCGACTCACTACTTCTCTAGAATTGACTCTACCAGAAGGATCGGATGGATTTGTAGTATATTGCGATGCTCCCAGAGTTGGACTCAGTTGCGTTATGATGCATCGGAGCAAGGTGATAACCTACGCCTCCAAACAGCTAAAGGTTCACGAGAAAAATTATCCAACTCATGACTTGGAGTTGGCAGTGGTAGTGTTTGCATTAAAAATATGGAGACATTATCTATACGGGGCTCACATTGATGTTTTCACTGATCACAAGAGCCTTAGTATGTATTTAGTCAGAAGGACCTGAATCTTTGTCAGAGAAGGTGGTTAGAGCTCCTAAAGGATTATGACATGAGCGTGCTATATCACCCGAGCAAAGCCAATCTAGTGGTTGATGCCCTAAGCAGAGTGTCTATGGGTAGCGTGACTCATATTGAGGAAGGCAAAAAGGAGTTGGCGAAGGATATTCACAGACTATCTCGCTTAGACGTGTAGTTGGTTGACTCAGCTGAGGGTGGAGTGGTGATGCTAAGCGGGTTGGACTCCTCTTTGGTTGTTGAAGTTAAGTCCAAACAGGATGAAGATCCCATTTTACTTAAACTCAAGGAAGCGGTCCTCAGGAAGGAGATTGAGGCTTTCTTCAAAGAGAGATGGTGTGCTCCGTTATCAGGGCATGTTGTGTGTACCAGACATCGGTGACCTGAAACAACAGATATTAGTTGAGGCACATAGCTCGAGATACTCCATCCACCCTGGTGCTACCAAAATGTACCACAATTTGTGGTGTATTTAATGGTGGAACGACATGAAGAGAGACATCATCGAATTCATAGCCAAGTGCCCGAACTGCCAGCAAGTCAAGGTAGAGCACCAAAGACTTGGAGGTATGACTCATGATATCAGCATACCCACGTGGAAGTGGGAAGAAGTAAATATTGACTTTATCCCGGATCTACCTCGAACTCATCGGCAACATGATTCTATCTGGGTAGTAGTGGACCGGATGACTAAGTCAGCACATTTCCTCCCAGTTAAAAGTAAGGATTCAGCTGAGGACTATGCTAGACTTTATATCCAGGAGTTGGTTAGGTTTCATGGGAATCTATTATCCATCATCTCAGATAGAGGTACCCAGTTCACCTCACATTTTTGGAAGTCTTTTCAGAAGGGACTTGGCACCCTGGTCAAGCTCAGCAAAGCTTTTCACCCATAGAAAGATGGGCAAGCTAAGTGGACTATTCAAATCCTAGAGGTTATGTTGAGAGCGTGCGCGATCGATTTCAAGGGTGGTTGGGATGACCACTTGCCTCTTGTCTAGTTTGCGTATAACAATAGTTATCACTCTAGCATCGCGATGGCCACTTTTGAGGCATTGTATGGTAGAAGGTGCAGGTCTCCTATTGGATGGTTTGAGGTTGGTGAAGCTACTATAATCGGGCCAGACTCTATTCATGAAGCTACTATAATCGGGCTAGACTCTATTCATGAAGCTATGCAGAAGGTACAACTCATCAGAGAAAGATTAAAAATAGCATAGAGCCGTTAGAAATCTTATGCTGATGTGAGGAGAAGAGAATTGGAGTTTGCTGTGAATGACTGGGTCTATCTGAAAATTTCACCCATGAAAGGGGTGATGAGGTTTGGAAACAAGGGAAATCTCAGTTCGAGATATGTGGGACCCTACAGAATTCTGAGGCGAATTGACAAAGTAGCCTATGAGCTGGAATTACCTTTAGAGTTGGTTTCTATGCACCCAGTATTTTGTTTGCCCCGCAAGTGTACGGGTCGTGCAAGTAATATAGTGGATCTTTTTAAGAGATAGAATGTCGAACCCACATGGACTGGACCAATTCAGCTAACTATCTATTTCAAGTGTGATATTAAATACCAAAAATGTTGATTATAGAAGTTTTCGAGAAGGTTTAATTAAGTCTAATT
>JACEIK010000400.1:402785-426631 GCA_018107945.1 Datura stramonium | reverse complement strand
ATTCTCTACTATTTAAATGAGTGGTTATTTAATTAATTAAGAAACTATATTATTATTAAGAAAAAGACTCTTACTATTATCTTGCATATTGAGAAGAATCACCATACACCGGTTTCTTTTTTTTTCCTACTATATTTGCAATGCAATGAAGATTGTGGAAATTAATATTTTCTATGAAGGAGTATTTTTTGTAGTTGGATCTTTTATATCATTCCCAAATCTAATATACGGAAAGTTAGCAAGAATAGTTAATTGTGTTATGCGTTCTGACTGTTAAGTACGTTATTATAATTATGTTGATTTTTATCATTTAATTATCGATTAAAAAAATTTACTATACGTGGTATTTACTTATCGTCTGTTAAATAACTAGATTTTTAAAAGTGATGATTGTAGTTATAAGCAATTGGTGATGTTGTTTTATGTCTTCTTTATGTTTATCAGCTTAAGGGGTTTTAATGATTGCATTATTACTAAAATATGAAATTTAAAATAATAAATTTGAATTTTTTTTTTGGGTTGGGCAGGGGGAAGGGGAATATAATGCTATATATAGATTTTTTAATATACTTAGTTACATTGTTTCCATTTTACAACCTGAATGGGTGAGTCGTGCAGGCACCTGCATCAACTTTAGCTCGATAGGAGAACCACTTTTTAAAGCAACGTACGAAATAAATTAATTTAAATACTCATTAGCATGCATGATACAAAAATGTCGCTAGAATTATAATAAATCTTTTCTTCCAAACTATAACTCCCCGAGACCTAGTCTAGACAAGTACAAGAGCTCTACCAGAATACTTGACAAAATAAAATGACATAGCTTCGTCTGCGGAAAAAATTATGAAAGCATAGGATGCTTACTCCACGCCAACCATGAAATTTTAAACCTGCCACAACCTACACCAAAAAGGTGTAATAAGGCAGTATCAGTACACCACACATACCGATAGGCATCATCAGCAGACTAAGATTAGTTCACGTAAAGACATATTAACATGAAATTGAATTAATAAATGTAGCAAGAACTCCAAATTATATTTATTTGGACCCGACAAGTTCATTTTTCACTTTATTTGACTACCATAATTCATCTATATTCGAGAATCTACCACTCCATCCCTCATTCCAAATCTTATTCTATTTCTCTTACCTTGTTGCAGTGGATACCTTTAACGCTACAACGATCTCGCTACAGTGGTGATTTTCCAGCTACAGCGCCACCCAAGTTAGGCAGTAGTAGGTTTCACTGATCCTCTCTTCTATTAACCCTCCATATAAACCTTGTAGAACGCCTACCCCATTTACCCTTCCATTATCATAAATTAAGTCTGTATTCCTTATTTAATGACCTATTATTTGACTCGCATGATCGATCTCACCCTCTTTAATTTCGTTTCTACTCTCTTGTCTATATGATAATAATAAGGCTAGACCAAAGATGTCCTAGTAATTCATTAACATTTATAACTCAGTTGCATTCCCTTCTACAACCCACACAACAACATTGATCAAGCATTCAATCACAATACAAATTAGATAGCTCAAGTACACATAAGGAAAGCATCAAACCATACCGATGGAGTTAAGTCCTCCACAACTAAAGTACATCTACATACATGTCTCTTCTGAATTCCACACGACGTCTCTACACCATAATAATATCATGTAGTGTCTTACCTATACCTTATCATAATATTTATACCCCAACCGTTTCTCTCACATTATACTTGAATCATGATGGTATATCTTGTATCACACTTGTATATATTTGTATATCTTTTCATCGCAGCCGTATGTATATAGCTATTTTGGCTTAAAAAATTTATGTATGTGTGTGTCTGATTGCATATATTTAAAATCATTTATGACGTAATCAAATCTAAAACACAAAAAAATTGGAAGAAGAGTTAGTTATGGTACGCGCCCTGACTGTTAAGTCTGTTTTTAAAAACTTTTCTAAATTTTGATGTTTACTTATTTTTTGTTGAATAACTCAATTTTAGTATGTTATTATTATAACAAAAAATAATGAATAATATTTTTTATGTTTTGTCATTATGTTTATCAATTTAATAGGTTTTAAAAATATATATCACTAAAAATTTAAAATAAGAAAAATAAAAGTAGACATTGCATTTTTTGTTTGGCTATAACATATATAAAACTAAAGTCGTTTTTGTAGTTGAGGATTTGACAACATTCTTTACCTTATATATTGATCCTCAAAAAGAAAACACATAAAGGAAGGAAACCTCCTCGAGTGCTACCTTTCATCCTGATAGTAGAATGCTTCTCCATTTGATAATAAATAGAATATTAAATTTTTTAATTTAGTTCAAAATAAATGGTGTTTTTAATTTATTATTTGATTCAAAATAAATGATATGTTAACATAATCAAAAAAAAAATATATTAATTATTTTCAAATTCACTTCTATTTAAATGAGTGAATTTTTATGTAATTAAACTATAGTAAATACCCCGCCATTCACTTTTATTTATTCATCATGGACTTTGCACTTTCTTTCAAAAACAAAATAAAGGAGCATCATTTTAGTATAATATGCGTGAAAGTTAGCATTTTGAAAAGATCTTGAAAAAATTATTTGAAAGAAGTAGTAGTTAATATTACGGGTAAAAAATCTTGTCTTTTACTTGATATACTAAAGTGAAAAGTAACGTGAAAACTTATTTTAATATAGTTAAAAAGTAAAAATGAACGAAGAATAAGTACTCTTTAATTCTTTTCTTTCTAAGAATGAACAAAAAATTTAAGGAGCGTGCAAAATCAAAATCACCACTTAAATATAAAATAAAGGGAGTAGTAATTATGAGTTTAGTTTCTATCACATTCAATAGTAATAAAACCGACTTAATTATACAATTAACTAGTTCAACATAAAAGAAATAAAGATAAATCCTCATAAGTTCGGGATATAAAGATATACGCAGCAAATCAAGTAATCCACTCATGTTAAAGAAAAAAAGAAAATTACTTCTGCAATTATTTGACCTCCATCGATCTCATCCTTGTTGAACTTGGCACCATACACCAAATATATTAATATAAACACTTTAATAAAATTTAATATAAAAGAAAAGAACTATTGATTGGAAATTATAAACTTAATTAGTCATAGATCGGTTCTATTTATTAAAAGGTGAATAATTTGTAACTAAATAAATTGTATAAATTAACCAAAGCTCACAAGTTATAATTTCACATATACCTTTTGTTTGAAATTTGTTGATATCCATGGAGTTCCATTCTGTCGACCAAACATGTTTGTACTATTCTCAATGTAATATTACAAGAAATTTTATATATATAACAGTAACATCATGAATATTTTAACTGATCAATTAATTAATGATAAGTTTTGAGGCCATATGTATATATATATATATATATATATATATATATATATATATATATATATATATATATATATATATATATTGAAAACAATGTTTTTAAGTTATTTATAAATAACTTAAAAAAATTAAATATAGGAATTTAAGTTACAATAATATAATAGACATAGTATATCAAACTTATATTGATTTACACTAAAATCAAACTCTTCATTGTTTATAAAACTAGATAAAAATTGAATTACATTTAAAATAAAATATATATATATCCCAGATTATCAAAGTAATTGAATATTTTATGATAAATAGATTAAATTAATTATTAATTTAACGTATCTTTTGACCTAGACTATTTCCTTTTACTCTAACACAGAATTCTAGATGCTGAGTCATGAGTAAAGATTAAATCTTTAGCATTAATAACTCACGTTTTCTCTCGATTTTCCTCTAATTAGCTCTTATGGAGGATGAGTAATGCTTCTGAGCCCTCTTTGGGGCTAGTTCTTCTTGAAATCAATGGCTTCTTAGTAGATTAGATACAAACTTCTCTCTTTTCTATATAACCTAAATCATCAATTTTGAGTCAACATTACCCCTATCTCACATTTTTTATTTCTACCATTTATTGCTTGACCACTGTCATCATCATTGATTTCTTTATAGTGTTTAATCAATCATAACAAATTGATCAACATAGGTCTTGAATCTTGTGTCACCTTTCTTCACTTCTTTATCACTTTCTTACTGTGTCAATTTTTTTGAGTATCGGGAACAACTAACTTTCTTCTCATCTTTGATCAATCATAGGTTTGGTGATTATCATTAATTTTGTAAATTTGATGTCGATTTAAAATCTTGCGATGGTCATTCATCACATTAAAAAGTGGGTTCAAGTTCATAGAATATGTTATCATGAAATCCATCACTTTTTGATTAGTTGAATAGATAAGAGGTTAAGAAGAAAATAAAAAAGAGTAGAAAAAAATAAAACTTTTGATACAAGGCGAAGATGTGTGAGTGATTTTGTGGAGTTTTGAGTATATATGATATGATGACAATTTATTACTTTTTACTTTTGTCCAAAATAATCCACATGAATGATCACTATTTAAACATGTGGTGATCCCTCACAATTTCTTTTTTGTTTTAGTCCTTTTTAAAATTTTATTAAATTATTTTAACATTAAGAAATAGGAAAGTAACAATTAGATGAGCTCTTATTATTATCATGCATATTGAGAAGAATCACCAACATGGCTTCTTTTTTTCTATATTTGCAATGCAATGAAGATGGTGGAAATTATTTCTACCTAGAAGTATTTTTGTAGTTAGATCTTTTATATCATTCCCAAATCTAAAATGCGGAAAGTTTGGAAGAATAGTTAATTGTGAGTACGCGTTAGAGCCATTAAGCAAGTTATTATGATTATGTTTATTTTTATCGTTTAATTATTGATTAAAATATTTACTAAATCGTGGTATATACTTGTCGTTTGTTAAATAACCTAATTTTTAAAAGTGATGATTGTAATTATAAGCAATTGGTGATGTTCTTTTATGTCTTTTTTATGTTTATCAATTTAAGGGATTTTAATGATTGCATTATGACTAAAATAAAATAAAAAATAATTAAAGTTGATTTTTTGGGTTGGGGAGGGAGGAGGGGATATAATGCTATATATAGTTTTTAATTTACTTAGTTATGTTGTTTCCATTTCGTGATTGAATGGGCGGGTTGTGCAAACACGCCACGCCGACATTAACTCGATAGGAGGGCAGCTTTTGACTCAATGCATAAAATAAAATTATTTAAAAACTCGCCCAAGCTTGCATGATAAAAATATTTCTAGGTATAAATCTTTTCTTCGAAGCCATGACTCCCAAAGCCTACAGGCAGGTACAGAGCTATGGAATACTTGACAAGCTAAAATGACACGACACGTCTGCGGAAAAACTTATGGAATGCGAAATTTGAGTACTACACGTCAATCATGAAACTTCAAACCTGCCACAACCTACACCAAAAAGGTGTAGGAAGGTAGTATCAGTACACCACACATAACTATAGGCATCATCGCGGACTAAGATTACTTCACGTAACAGGATATAATTTAACATGCAATCGAATTAATAATTGTAACAACGATTGCAAATTATGTTCCCATAAATACAAGTTCATTTACCACTTCATTTGATTACCATAATTCATCAATATTCGAGAATCTACCATACCACTCTATCCATCGTTAGACTCTTATTATGTTTCTCTCACCTCCAATGTAGCAAATACCTTCTTTGCTCTGGCAATCACTACAACGGTGATTGTCGTGCCATGCCCTGTGTTAGGCGGTAGTAGGTTTCTTTGATCCTTATCTATTAACCCGCCATATAAACCTTGTACGTATACCCCCATCTATCCTTCCATTATCACAAATTAAGCCCGTTTCATTATTTATTGACCTATTTGATCTGTATGATTAGCTCGCCTCTTTAGTGTGTTTCTCTCTCTTTGTCTATATGAAAATAATAAGGCTAGACCAACAATCTTCTAGTAATTCAGTTGCCATTGGTAGCTTTCGATTAATTACCTTCTACTCTTCCCACAACACATTGATCAGTAGTTTATATCACAATTCAAATTAAATAGCTCAAGTACACATAAAAGCATCAAACCATGCGGAGTAAGTTAATTCCTCACAACTATTGTACATATTCATACCTATCTCTTTAAGATTCATACACGTCTCTACACCACCAATATTATCATGTAGTGTCTTACACCTGTATATATCTATGTTACACCCCAACTATGTATCTCACATTATACTCGAATCACGTCGGTATATCTTGTATCGCTTTGTATATTTGTATATCTTGTCATCTTGATTGTATGTATATAGCGGTTTGGCTAAAATAATTTTCTATACATGCACATATAATTGAAATTATTTATGGCGTAGTAAATCTAAAACACAAAAATTTGGAAGAGGTTAGTTATGGTATGCGTTACATTCATTGAAAGTACATTTTTATGATTATATTAATTTTTGTCATTTAATTGTCAATTAAATACTTTTTTCTAAGTGTGATGTTTACTTATTTTGTTGAATAACTCAATTTTAAAATATGATAATTATAAATTTTAAAAAAACAAAAAAAACATTTGAGATAGTCAGTTATATGAAATTGGAAATTAAATTATGATTGAAATAAAAAGTGATAGAAAAAGATAAAAAAATTAAAAATATTTTTATATATAATTATTTTTGTAAACATTTATAATATATATAAAAGTAAAGTCATTTTGTTTGTAATTGATGATTTGACATTAACCTTTAACTTATATTTATCCTCGAAAGAAAATACATAAGCGAAGGAAATCTCCTTGAAATTGGTATGCGTCATACGGTACTAGAATACTTATCCACTTCATAATAAATGAGTTTTTAATAAAAAAAATAAATGGTGTTTTAATTTTTTATTTTTTGATTCAAAATAATCTAGTTTTATTTTATTATTTTGATTCAAAATAAATAATTATTATAATAAAAAAAATATTAATTGTTTCAAATTCATATTTAAATGAGTGAATTTTATGTAATTAAACTATGTAAATACCTCCATTCACTTTTATATATTCATCATGGACTTTGCACTTTCTTCAAAAACAAAATAAAAGGACCTAGAAATTAAAGAAAGATAAAATTTCAAAAATTCAAATCTTCAAGTTTTAATTTCAAAATTATAAATTAAAAAATTAATAATTAATTATTAATTAAAAATCATCTTTTACTTGATATACTAAAAAAGTGAAAAAGTAGAAAGTGAAAACTTATTTAATGATTAAAAGTAAAAATGGGCAGAGAGAATAAATTTTTCTTTAATTCTTTCTTTCTAAGAATGAACAAAAATTTTAAAGGAGGCGTGCAAAATAAAATCACCACTTAAATATAAAATAAAGGGAGTAGTAATTATGAGTTTAGTTTCTATTACATTCAATAGTAATAATACCGACTTAATTACACAAATTAACTAGTTCAACATAAAAGAAATAAAGATAAATCCTCATAAGTTCAACATATAAAGATATGTAACTTAAATTAAGGACTCGACATATGTCGATGAAAAAAAAAGAAAAAATTACTCCTACAACTGTTGACCTCCATCTATCTCATATTTGTTGAACTTGGCTTTCCTCTTTGCAAAATAGTGAATATAAGCCTTTGATAAAATTATAAAGTAAAAGAAATTATCGATTGGAAATGGTAAACTAAATTAGTCATAGTTCAATTCTAATTATTAAAAAGGTGAAGAATTTATTAACTAAATAAATTGTATAAATTCATAAAACTCAAGTTACAATTTCACATATACCTTTTGTTTGGATTGTTGATATCTATGGAGTTCCATCAGCAATCGGCAAACATGTTTGAGTATTATCCTGATGTAATATTACAAGAAATTTTATATATATATAACCAAAACATCATGAATGTTTTGACTGATCAATTAATTAATGATAAGTTTGGAGCCATATTGTTGTGTGTATATATATATTGAACATTAAATAATAATAATAGAAAAAAATTAAATATAGAATTTGATTACAATAATATAATAGACATAGTGTGTATAAAAACTTATGATGATTTTACACTAAAATCAAATCCTTCATTGTTTATAAAACTAGATAAAAATTGGTCCATTTAAAATTAAATATATATATCCAAGATTATCAAAGTAATTGAATATTTTACGATAAATAGAGTAAATTAATTATTAATTTAAGTATCTTTGTGACCTAGACTATTTCCTTTTACTCTAACTGCAATTCAGATGCCCGGTCATCCAGGTAAAGATTAAATCTTTAGCATTAATCCTTTCACGTTTTCTCTCTGATTTTCCTCTAATTAGCTCTTATGGAGGATGAGTAATGCTTCTATGAGCCCTCTTGGGGCTAGTTCTTCTTGAAACCAATGACTTCTTAGTAGATTCGATACCAGAAACTTCTCTCTTTCTCTATATAACCTCATCATCAATTTTCAAGTCAAGCAAATTTATCTCACTTTTATGGATTTCTATACCATTTTCTTGCTTGACCACATAATCATCATCAACGATTTCTTTATGATGTTTCTTATCAATGCGTAACAAATTGATCAACATGGTCTGGATCTATGTCACCTTTCTTCACTTCTTTATCACTTTCTTCTGGAAATTTTTTGGCGTCAAAATTAACTTCTTTCTTCTCATCTTTGATCAATCATAGGTTTTTATTTAACATCATTAATTTTGTGAATTTGATCGAGTTAAATCTTCGCGATGATCTCATTCATCACCATCAAAAAGTGGTTCAAGTTATAGAATATGTATGTAAGAATCCATTTTTTGATTAGTTAGATAGATGAAGGTTAAGAAGAAAAATAAAAAAAAAGAAGTAGAAAAATAAAGAAACTTTTTAAATACAAGCGAAGATGTGAGTGGTTTTGTGGAGTTTTTGAGTATATATGATATGATGACAGCATTGCTTTACTTTTGTCAAAATAATCAAATGAATGATGCTATTTTAACATGTAAGTGATCCTCACAATTTTTTCCCATTTCAATCCTTTTTAAAATTTTAATTAATTATTTTAACATTAAGAAGACATTAACAGTCAGATAAAGACTCTATTATTATCTTGCATATTGAGAAGAATGCATACATCGGCTTTTTTCCTACTATTGGCAATGCAATGAAGATTATGAAAATTATATTTTCTACCAAGAATTATTTTTGTAATTTGAATCTTTTATATTGTTCCCAAATCGATATACGAAGTCGGGAAGAATAGTTAATTGTGGTACGCTTTACATTTTATTAAGTACACATTATTATGATTATGTTGATTTTTATCATTTAATTATCGATTAAAAATTTAATAAATACGTGGTATTTACTTGTCATTTGTTTAATAATCTTTTTGTTAAAAGATATGATTGTAATTATAAGAAATTGGTGATGCTCTTTTATATCTTTTTTATGTTTTATCAATTTAAGGGGTTTTAATGATTGAATTATCACTAAAATAAGAAACAAAAAAATAATAAAAGGTAATTTTTTTGGGTTGGGGAGAGGGAAGGATATAATGCTATATATTACTTTTGTATATACTTAGTTATATTTGTTCCCATTTCACATTCGGAATAGGCAAGTCGATGCGGGCACAAGTCGATATTAGTCGGATAGGAGAACCCTTTTTTAAACCAACGCATAAAAATAAAATAAATTTAAACACTCATTAGCTTGCATGACAAAATGTTGCTAGAATTTATAATAAATCTTTTCTTTCGAACCATGACTCCCGAGACTTGGTAGATAGGTACAAGTGTTCTACCGAGAAACTTGACAAAATAAAATGACACGGCCGTACGCGGAAGAGTGCAGTGAAGCGAATTGCTCCCGGGTCAATCAAGAATTTCAAACCAACCACGGCCTACACCGAAAGGTGTAGCAAGGTAATATTAGTACAATACACATACAAATAGGCTTCATCGGAGGAGCCTAGATTAGTTACATAAGCGCATATAATTTAACATGCAATCAAATTAATAAATGTAACAACTACAAATTATATTTATATCCCCACCAGTTCATTTACCACTTTATTTGATTACCATAATTCATCAATATTCGATCATCTACCCTACCACTCTAGTCCTCATTCCAAATCTTATTCTTTTTCTCTCACAGCAATGACGGATACCTTAGTAGCTACAACTATCTCACTACAACGGTGATTTGCTCTTCTTGGGCCACCTAAGTTAGGCGGTAGTAGGTTTCAACTTGATCCTCTTCTCTATTAACCCGCCATATAAACCTTAGCACGCCTACCCCATTTACCCTTCCATTATCACAAATTGAGCATAGTATTTCTTATTTAAGGACCTATTATTTGACAGCATGATCAACTCACCTCTTTAATTTTGTTTTCTACTCTTTTGTTTATATGATAATAATAAAGCTAGATCAAAGATCTCCTAGTAATTCACTACCATTTATAACTCCAATTTCCTTACCTTCTATAACCCAGGACAACCACTTTGATCAAGTATTCAATCCTGGCCAAATTAAATAGCTCAAGTACACATAAGGAAAGCATCAAAACCATACGGAGGTGGAGTTAAGTCCTCCACAACTAATGACATGTATATACTTTGTCTCTTATGAATTTCACACGACGTCTCTACACCATAATAATATTATCATATAGTGTTTTACTGTCTTGTATCATAATATTTACACCCAGTTTGTGTCTCTCATTATACTCGAATCATGGTGGTATATCTTGTGTATACCTTTGTATATCTGTACATCTTGTCCTGCTTATTTAGTATGTATATGTTCGAGTTTGGCTAAAGAAATTTATGTGTGTGGGAGCGCATATGACTAATTCATTTATGACGTAATCAAATAAAAAATAAGGAAATTTTTGAAGAAAAAGAGTTAGTTATGGTATGCGCCCTATTGTTAAGTTTATTTTTATGATTATATTGATTCTTGTCATTTAATTGTCGATTAATTTTTTTTCTAAATTGTGATGTTTACTTATTTTTTGTTGAATAACTCAATTTTAAAATGTGATTATAATAATAATTAATAATGAATAATATTTTTATATTTCTTTCATTATGTTTATCAATTTAATAAGTTTAAAATATATATCACCCTAAAAATTAAAATAAAAATAAAGTAGACATTGCATTTTTTGTGTGGCTATAACATATATAAAAGTAAAATCATTTTTGTGTTGAGGATTTGACAATAACCTTTGCCTTATATATTGATCCTCAAAAAAGAAAATACATAAAGGAAGGAAACACTCCATCGAGTGGTATCGTCATACAATACTGAATACTTCTCCATTTCATAATAAATGATTTTAAATATTTCTTTTGATTCAAAATAAATGGTGTTTCTAAAATCAAAAAAGATATTAACTAGTTTTTTCAAATTCACTCCTATTTAAATGAGTGGATTTTATTTAATGATAAGAAACTTCATATTAAATACTCCTGCATTACTTTTATTTGTCCATAATGGACTTTGCACTTTTTAAAAAAGAATAAAAGAAGTGCATATTTTGGTATAATACCGTGACGTTAGCATTTCAAAAGATCTTGAAAAATTATTTGGAGGCATTAGTTAATATTAAAAGGTAAATAAATCTTGTATTTTCTTGTTATATGCTAAAGTGAAAAGTAAAAGTGAAAACTTATTTTAGTATATGAAAAAATAAAAATGTACATAAGAGCATATACTATTTAATTTTTTTCTTTCTAGATATTTTTTAAAGGATGTGTACAAAATAAAAACACCATAAATAAAAATAAAGTGAGTAATAATTATGAGTTTAGTTTCTAGCACATTCGGTAAGTAATAATACCGGCTTAATTATACAATTAACTAATTCAACATAAAAGAAATGAAAGTAAAAATCATATAAGTGTAGGATATAAAATATGTATGCAACTTAAATTAAATTATAGCTCATGTCAAATGTGAAAAAAAGAGAAAATTACTCCACAATTACTTGACCTCCTTCTATCTCATCCTTGTTGAACTAGACTTTCTCTATACAAGAATGTATTATATAAACACTATGATAAAATTGTAAAGTAAAAAAAAGAACTATCGATTTAGCTTGGTGTAAACAATTAGTCATAGATCGGTTCTATTTATTAAAAGTAAAGAATTAATTAACTAAATAAATTATATGAATTAGCAAAGCTCACAAGTTACAATTTCACATACCTTTTGTTTGGATTGTTGATATCTATGGAGTTCCATCCTTGATGTAGCATGTTTTGTATCCTCAATGTAATATTACAAGAAATACACACACACACATATAAAATGAAAACATCATGAATATTTTGGTGATCAAAAGTAATGATGCGATTTGAGGCATATATATATTGAATATTAGATAATTTTTATGAAATAAAATAAAAAAACAAGATTATTATAGAGAAAGAGAGAAGGATAGAAGTTCTTACTTCTCTTGATGGAATGAAATACAATGAAGGGAGAACCCTCTATTTATAGGGATAATTCCTCCTAAGTTTTCTCAAAAGATAGACTTTCGATTATAATATAAAAACATGTATCCACTAAAATATAAATATCTTTATATACACATTCACTATAATACAAATACATTTACAACACCCCTTGAATGTCTATGTGATAGATAATGTGCCTCGTCAAATCTTACTAGAAAAAACCTAGTGGGAAAAAATCTAGTGAAGGAAAAAGAGTACACATATTTAATAATACGCATTTTGGATGCCTCATTAAAAACCTTACAAGGAAAACCCAGTGGGACAAACCCTGAGGAAAAAAGAGTACAACACGTACATTAACTCCTAATGAGAATATCTTGATTCATTGTACCCCAATCTTGTGCACCATCTTCTTGAAAGTTGCGGTTGGTAGAGATTTGGTGAATAAATGTCACATTGTCCCTTGAGAGCAGATCTGTTGCACATTGATATCACCATTTTTTTAGCTCATGTGTGTAGAAAAGCTTTGGCCCGAGAGATGTGTTTCGTTTATCTCCTTTTATGAATCCTCCCTTTAGTTGTGCTATGCATCTTTGCATTATTTTCATATAAAATTGTGGGTACTTTGTCACATTTCAAACCACATTTTTCTCTAATTAGATGTATTATGGACCTCAACCACCCACATTCTCGGCTTGCTTCATGAATAGCTATTATCTCATCATGATTTGATAAGTGGCTACGAGGATGCATTGTAGATCTCAGATATGACGGTACCTCCACATGAAAAGGTAGCCAATTTGAGATCCCGAGCTTTGTATGGGTGAGATAAATACCCAACATTAGCATAACCCAAAGATCGGAACACTTGATTGTTAGAGATAATATAAGATCATATTGGTAGTCTCTTTTAGATACCATATTATGTGTTTGATCCCATTCCAATGTCTCCTAGTAGAGACGGAACTTATACTTTTCTAACAAAATTAGCAGAAAGGCTATATTAGGTCTTGTAGTGTTAGCAAGATACATTAGTGCACCAATTGCACTAAGATATGAAGTACTTCGAGGGACCAAAAAAGAGATTTCCTCGTTCTTTAAATCCTTCAAGGATTTTTCATATATCCTTCAATCTATTTAGACATGAAAATAATAATTTCATTATACGCATGTCAAGTTTTCATCTATTGCCCGGATTTATGAGTAACCTCAAAATAATTTTATCCACTATAGGAGAACCTCATATAATAATGTGAGGATTTGAGAAAAATCTTTATGCCACAAAAATTCATTCCTTGATATTATACTTGAATTTAGTATTTTTATTTGACAGTACTTATCTGTCCATACTTTTTGATTTGAATTCAGATCGTCAATATTTATAATATGGGCACCATAATATATCAAAGGTATCATCGACGATCATTTTGATATCAGGTTCAATGCGACATAACATTGAGATCTCACCAATTTTCATCATTTTCGGGTATTTGAACCTTCATGAGTTTATGAAGTGTTATGTCGTGGTTCTTTCTTAGCGATTGCCTCATCATTCTGACCATTTTAATCATTTGCTCCTCTCCTTCTTCAAGGAGTTCTATATTGGAACCGTTTGGTCTATCATGCTTTAAGCGTCTCATAGACCTTGTCCTTGAGAACCTTTAATTGGAGCATTACATTGAATTAAAAAATAGACGACAAATACATCTGAAATTGGATTTGCAATATTTTGCAAGTGAATTATCTCTTGAACTTTAAGTTCACTTCTTTTCTCGACGATCTAGATAATTCATCCCACTCAATTTTCAGTTGCTAATCCTTCTCCCTAATGTTAGAAAAATTAACATTTACTAGCTCATTCGGGGACCCATGTTTGTGCGTTGTGGTGGAGCAATTAGATTATATCGCACATTCAAATTTTTAGATGGAATTATTTGGTTCCTGAACTGGTGTTGTGATGAGGGGAACCTTGTTGGCTTGATATATTTAAGTGTTGCTATATGTTAAATAAACATATCTCATACCAAATTTTATTTGCGGTTTTTGTTCTCATAACCAATGGTTTAGCTATAATTGGAGGCTAACAATTTTTGCTAAACCAACTTAGATATGAACCAACATTATCAACATGATTTTATGATTTGAAATTGTGCTCTTAATTTAAAAATTCGAGCAAACAACCTTGCAAGAACCAATTGCGAGTTGATATCAAAGTACATGTGACCATACCATAGATGCATCTATTAAATTATATAATGGTTCACATGGTGGGTGAACGAGCCCATATTCACCCTTTAAATCAAAATTTCAGGAAGTATAATTCCAATCTTAGTGAGTCAAGATCATTCTATCACGAACAAGAAACACAAGAGGAAATTCTTGAAGAATATTTTATTTCTTCATATAACCACGTGAATACTCAATTTTTTGTATCACATTTGAACCCGGGATGTGCTTGATTATGCCAACTTATCTTTATTTGTTAAACTTCTAGTTTACTTTCGTATGTGATTTTCTCATCATACTCATTTTATACTACAAATAAAAGAAAATGACGAGTAATCTTTTATAATGTTATAACCCTTCAATTGTAGTAATATGAAGATGTTAGATCTTTCCATTTATAGTCTCAATTTTTTCAATATCTTTACGAAACTTATAAGTTTCCTTTGAGACTTACTACAATAGTAATACATTAGCTCATTACGGGCTCTCGATTAATTTTGTATTACTACCACATATTCCTATCATATCAACCTCATTAATAGTCTCTCATAGTTTCAACTTAGAAACAATTTTGAGCGTTGATGAGCTATACTCATAAAGCGACTTATAGTCTTGATGGATCCAATCTTATCGTGCCTTTGGGTGGATGACCATCTTGAGGTGGTCATACTTTCTTTAGGCTATTCCATAAAATAAGTGGATCCTTAATCGTGAGACTATTCAATTTAATTTCTTCACATATGATGACGCAAGAATATCATAATTAGTAGCACGATCTATTTTTGATGCTTTATTTTCCCTTTTAATGGTGTCTCCAAGACCCATTAAATCTATAGTTTTAGCATCCAACACCCATGAAAGGTAGTTTCTTGCCCAAACTTTGAAGGGCTAAGAAATCCAAGTTTTAAGGTTAGCCATATTAAAGAAAGAGAAAAATAATACCTTGGTCTTCAAATTTTGAGACAATAAGTCGTGAGCAACAATATCTGAAATATCATTCATGTGGTTAAGTAATACATCTTTCGAATTTTTTTTTTAATTTTTCTTACCTCGAGATCTTTCAAAATGAGTGCTCAAACCAAACTCATCTTTGAAATAGCAGTGATATATGAAATAATAAAGAAGAACAAGAATATGTAGAGAAAGAAGGGCGAAGTTCTTATTTCTCTTGATGAAATAAAATACAATGAAGGAGAACCCCTCTATTTATAGGGATAATTCCTCCTAAGGTTTCTCCCGAGGAAGATAGACTTTCACTAATATATAAACACATGTATCCACTACAATAAAAAATACATCTATAGATATTCACTATAATACATATATTTATAATAATAATAATAATTGAAAAAAAATTAAAGATAGGAATTTGATTACAATAATCTAATAGTCATAATGTGTATCAAAATAATGTGTATCAAAACTTCTGATGATTCTACACTAAAATCAAACCATTTATTATTTATAAAACTAGATAAAAATTAGTGCACTTAAAATTTAAAACATATATCCAAGATTATCAAAATAATTGAATATTCTATGATAAGTAGAGAAAATTAATTATTAATTTACTGTATCTTTGTGGCCAGAACTGTTTTCTTTTATCCTAACACGAATATCAGTTGCCCAACCATTAGGTAAGATGAAATATTTAGCATTAATCCTTTCATGATTGCTCTATGATTTTCCTCTAATTAGCTCTTGTGGAGGATCAGTAGCGCTTCTATGAGCCCTCCTAGGGTTTGTTCTTCTTGCAACCAATGGCTCATAAATAGATTCGATAGCAGAAGCTTCTCTCTTTTTCTTGGTAACCTCATTATGCATTTTCGAGTCAAGCAAATTTTTCTCACTCTTTTGGATTTGTATACCAATTTCTTGCTTGACCACATCATCATGATCAGTGATTTCGCTAAGATGTTTCTGATCAATCACAACAAATTCATCAACATCACTCTTCAGATTTGTGTCACCTTTATTCACTTCTTTATCACTTTATTCTATGGAAATTTTTGAGCATCAGAAACAACTTCTTTCTGCTCATCCTGATCAGTCATAGGAATTGACTGTTTATCATTAACTTTGTGAATTTGATCAGTTGAAATCTTGCAATGGTCACATTCATCACCATCAAAAAGGGGTTCAAGTTTAGTGAATATATCATCATAAGTATCCATCACTTTTTGGTTAGTTAGATAGATAGAAGGCCAAGAAGAAAATAAAAAAAGAGAGAGTAAAAAAAATGGAGAAATTTTTTACGATACAAACTGAAGATGTGTGAGAGTGGTTTTGTGGAGTTTTTTTGAGTATATATGATATGATGAAACTGTTACTTTTTTACTTCTGTCCCAAATAATCACATCAATGATGCTATTTAAACATGTAAGTGATCCCTCACAATTTCTTTTTACATTTTAGTCATTTTTAAAACTTTTATTTAATTATTTTAAGATTATGAAGACCAGGGAGTAACAATTAAGATAAAGACTCTTATTATTAACTTGCATATTGAGAATAATCACCATACATCGGCTTCTTTTTTTCTACTATATTTGCAATGCAATGAAGATTATGGAAATTAATATTTTCTACCAAGGAGTATTTTTTGTAGTTGAATCTTTTATATCGTTTCCAAATCTATTATACGGAAAGTCAGGAAGAATAGTTTAATTGTGGTACGCATTCTGACTATTAAATATGTTATTATAGTTATGTTGATTTTTATCGTTTAATTATCGATTAAAAAAATGACTAAATCGTGGTTTTTACTTGTCGTTTGCTAAATAACCATATTTTTAAAAGTGATAATTGTAATTATAAGCAATTGGTGATGTTCTGTTATGTCTTTTCTATGTTTATCAATTTAAGGGGTTTTAATAATTTCATTATCACTAAAATACGAAATAAAAATTAATAAAAGTTGATATTTTTGGGTTGGGGAGGGGGAAGGGGGATACAATGATATATATTGTTTTTGTATATACTTAGTTATGTTGTTCCTATTTCACGATCCGAATGGGCGAGACATGCGAGAACCTGCATCGACTTTAGCTCGATTGGAGAACCACTTTTTAAGCCAACGCATAAAATAAAACAATTTAAATACTCATTAGCTTGAATGATATAAAATGTTGCTAGAATTATAAAAAATCTTTCCTTTCGAACCATGACTCCCCAAGACCTAGTCTAGATAGGTACAAGAGCTCTACCAGAATACTTGACAAAATAAAATGACACAACTTCGTCTATAGAAAAAATTACAGAAGCTGAGGCTGAGTACTTCACATAAATCATGAAACTTCAAACCTGCCACAACCTACACCAAAAAGATGTAGCAAGGTAGTATCAGTACACCACACATATCGATAGACATCATCGACAAACTAAGATTAGTTCACGTTACTGCATATAATTTAACATGTAATCGAATTAATAAATTTAGTAATGAATGCAAATTATATTTATAACCCCACAAGTTCATTTACCACTTTATTATATTACCATAATTCATCAATATTCGAGCATCTACCCTACCACTCTAGCCCTCATTCCAACTCTTATTCTATTTCTCTCACCTCAATGCAGCGGATACCTTGACGGCTACAGCGTTCTCGCTACAAGAGTTATTTGCCCGCTTCAATGCCACCCTAGTTAGGCAATAGTAGGTTTCACTGATCCTCTCCTCTATTAACCCGCCATATAAACCCTGTAGCACGTATACCCTATCTACCCTTCCATTATCACAAGTTAAGCCCGTTTTCATTATCTATTGACCTATTATTTGATCCGTATGATTAAATCACCCATATAATTCTATTTCTACTCTCTTGTCTATATGATAATAATAAGCTAGACCAATGATCTCCTAGTAATTAACTACCATTGATAACTCAGTTTCGTTACCTTCTATAACCAACACAACTACATTGATCAAACATTCAATCACAATACAAATTAAATAGCTCAAGTACACATAAAGAAAGCATCAAACCATACCAATGGAGTTAAGTCCTCCACAACTAAAGTACATGTACATACCTGTCTCTTTAGAATTTTGCATCACGTCCCTACACCATAATAATGTCATGTAGTGTCTTACATGTACCCTATCGTAATATTTACAGCCCAACTATGTCTCTCACATTATACTCGAATCATGTTTGTATATCTTGTATCACACTTGCATTTTTTTTTTGGTAATTAGTGGACTTTATTAATTACCAAAGTAAGAGATACAAATGAAGCAAGGCTAAGCACAACCTGCTCTTGAAAAAAACTGTTATTCTACCAGTAAAGTAATCTCTATAGGAGCCATACTGCTTAGAAGGTACACTTTGTCAATACATTTTCTAGCATTCCATTAGCTCGCACATTGCACACACAAGCCACATTACGTGCAATAACATCCACATATGTCTGCTTCTTCTCAAAGACTATTGTTTTTCTCTTTCCAAATGGCATGAATGAATTTTGTACATACCATCTTGACAATTTGAGCAGAGTAACTCTTTCCATTAGTCTTCAGTAATACCCATTGTTGCATATCAGTTCAGGTCTGTGCGTGGAAGGGTGAGATTTTTAGCCATTGAAGCAGTTTAGCCATATAACCCCTTTGAATGGGAATTTTGCAAATAAATGATCTCTGCTTTCTGTACTCTACTTGCATAGACTATATTGTGGATCTACTTTCATCCCCCATTTCAACAATCTATCCATTGTAAGTAGCCTTCCTAGCATTTGCAACCATACTGTGAATATAGACTTAGGTCTTGCTAGGTTATAAAACATGAGTTGCTTCCATGGTACCTTTGGACGATCCCCTAATAATCGAAGGTACAACTGCTTGATTATACTCCTATTTGTCTGCTGAACAGGATGGAAATGAAGCAATAAATCTTTGCTATTAAGAATTTTTCTGACCATCAGCTTGCCTGCTGAGGGATTTGTAACTCTGTCATACTTCTGCCCTTTATGTAATAGCTGTATATCCACTGAATCCATAATGAGTCTTTCTTTGTTGCCACATCCCAACACACTTTCATAATTGTTGCCTTGTTCCATCATTTCAAGTTGATAAGATTATATCCCCCTGTAGCCTTAGGTAAACACATTTTCTCCCATGAAACTAGAGCCTTTCTAGCAACAGAATTTGTCCCAGACCATATATAACTTCTACAATGAGCTTGGACAGCCTTCAAAGATATCAATGGTTGCCATTACAATACACTAAGCTTCTTAGTATCTATAGGGATCCCTAGATATTTAAAAGGAATTGAACCATGAGTATATCCCAAAGTGGCCTCAATTAGTACCTGTTCTTCTGCTTGAACTCCACCACAGTAAATTGCACTCTTTGATAAGTTTGCTTGCAATCTAGAAGTAGTAGTGAAGATTTGAAATTTTTCATGAAGCAAACTAATAGAGGTGACATCTCCTCTTGCAAACATTAAGAGATCATCTGCAAAACTCAAATGAGTAATGCCCAGTCTTTGGCACTTCCGATGAAACTTGAATTGCTTATCACTGCTAAATCCTTTGAGGCTTCCACTTAAGTACTACATCACAATGGCAAAGAGGAAAAGAGACATAGGGTCCCCTTGCCTTAATCCTCTGGCTTCTTTAAATGGAGTAGTGAGCTCCCATTTATAAGTATGGAAAAGGACACAGTAGACACACAAGTAAGTACCCAGCCAATGAACTTGTTAGGGAATCCCAAGCCTTCCATCATCTGTTCCAGGAACCTCTAATCAACTGTATCATATGCTTTTTTGATATCCACCTTTTTGATGCATCTAGATGAGATATGCTTCCTACTATGGGCCTTAACTAATTCATGTGCAAAGATGATATTATCAGCCACCTTTCTGCCTGGCATAAAACCTGCTTATGCATTTGAGATCACAGAAGCAATCATTGATTGTATTCTAGTAGCCAGCACCTTAGCAATTATTTTGTATAGCATTGTACATCAGGCTATAGTCCTATATTCTTTAACACTAGAGGGATTAGGGACTTTTGGTAGCAAAGTAATTGTGTGCAGTTAACTGATTTATGCAATTTCCCTAAAATAAAGAAATCCTTCACAGTTGCACACACATCATGCTTGATCACCTACCAGGCCTTTTTAAAGAAAGTTGCATTGAAACCATCAAATCCTGGTGCCTTGTCATTATCTATTGAGTTCAAGCTTTTGAGAATTTCCTCATCACTAACCTCAGAGCATAGAAATACATGCTGAGCATGAGTCAAGGTTGGACCATTCCTCACAATTAGTCTATTTACTGTTGTAGTATGTGTTGCTGCTGTTCCCATAAGGGACTTATAGAAATTTATGACTTTCTCCTTTATATTTGATGGCTCCACTAGTGTATCACCATTCAAAGAAATTAATGAAACAATTTGCTTCTTGTGCTGTCTCTGTTTCATCACAGCAGTGAAGTATTTTGTACTTGAATCTCCTAATTTAATCTACAAGGCTCTAGATTTTTGTTGACAGATGCTTTCTTCAACAAGTGTCCACTTTTCTAGCATTTGCAACAAGCTTTTCTCTCTATCAGTTAGATAATCTGAATAAGAAACTATCAGTTGGCTTTAAACAACATTCAATTCCCTTCTTGTAGCTACTATCTTGTCAGAGACCCCTTTGTAGTGGTTAGTGTTCAATTGTATAAGTTGTGGCTTAAGCTGCTTGAGTTTCATCCAAATGCCCTTCAACTTATTTCCAATATATCTTACCTTCCAACAATTCTCGGCTAGTGAGACAAAAGAATCATGTTCTGCCCAAACATTGAAAAATCTGAAGGGAATTTTGGGTAAAGTTGCTATCCTTATATTTATAATCATTTGGGGGTATGATCATAAATATAAGGATAGACATACTCTGTAACCAAGTGCCCTAGATTCATCATCTAGTCAGTGTTACCCAAAGCTCTGTCTATTCGGCTACATATTCTGCCATTCCCCAGTTGCTTATAACTCCAGGTGCAGTATTCTCCTTTCCAGTCTAGTTCAAAAAGATTAGTATCAGCAAGACAATCTTCAAAATCTCTCACTTCTCCTCTAGTAACAGGCATCCCATTAAGTCGATCTTGAGCATATAGAATGGCATTAAAATCTCCGCAGAAAATCCATGGTTTAACATAGGTTGTGGCCAGTTTTCTAAAATTCCCCCATAATGATTTCCTCTGTTCAATGGTATTATAGCCATAAACCACTGACATGTAACATTCCATCTTTCCATATCTACTAGCAACATAGCAGTGCATGTACTGGGCATTTTGTTCTATCAAATTCACAATATAGTCATTTGAATTCCAGAGGATCCATATCCTTCCATTATAAGTAGAAGAATAGTTGTGAAGTATATTCCACCCTGGAGCTATTCTTTGAGCAATGGTTGCATGATTGGTCTCCTTTACTCTAATTTCAATTAGGCCTACTAATTTGATATGCTTTTCTTTGATATAGGTACTCAGCTCTTGTTGCTTGTACCTTTTATTTAGCTAACCAAGCCATCACCTCTATAAAGATGACCCTCCTCTAGCATCAGGAGGTTGAGGTGAAATCTATACTATCGGCTCCTTCAAGTTCTCAAAGTTGTTGTGTGTACATACTTCCATCACGGTTTGAGCATATCTTCTACTACCACTAACTCCTTTTATAGTTGATTTGCCCCTTGCTATCTGCCAGTCTTCACTGTTTCATTCCCCTAAAATTATATCCCCAACGCTCTCCACTTGGGTAGATAGAACAGCTGGTGGGTTTACCATTTGTTCCTCTGGTGCATGATGATCTTGTTGTTGGTCCTCCTCAGGATGTGTGGTCTTAGCCTGCCAGACCTGGACCATTTTAGGAAGTTTCTTATTTAGAGATTTCTAGGTAGTTTCTTCTCACAATCATGCCCCATCATCAAACACTTCCCACAATACTCAGGCTTCCAATCAAATTCCAACCTCTGCTGAAAGATAACTCCAATAGCATCCATAACATCAATGGATTGAGGCACAGGTCTAGTTACATCTACTTCAATTAGCATTTTGGCATAAGAAATCCTAGTTTTCATAGAGGTGCATTCATCAGCAAATAAGGGAATTCCAATAGCACTAGCCAGTCGACTTAATGAATCACAACTCCAACAATTCACAGGAAGTTTGGGGAATTTTACCCATAGTGGAATCTAAGTCAAGAATTCTGATTTGAAATCCATCTTAGGGGTCCATTGTTTTAGAATCATAGGTCGGTTGTTAACAATATAGGGACCTGAATATAACACTTCTTTCATATCTGCTTTCTTCTGGAATTTCACAATATAATACCCTACATCATGATAGAATAGCTCAGGAGCAGCAACCATGGTCCAAAATTGACTAATATATATCCGCATGTAGTTAAACCCAGGTAGGTCACCAATTACAAATAACAGTAGGGAGTTCATCCATTTCTGTTCCTCCTTTAATAGTTCAGATTTATCTAACTTCACAACTATATTCCTATTAAGGACTTCGGGAGTAATGTATTTCAATGACATACCATTAGCAGTCGCTCGATTACCTGTAAACAAATTCACCCATGGAGCATGTTCTTCTACTGTTGGTGATAACCCTTCAACGTTGGCATTTCCTTGTAATCCAGATTTGGCTGGCAATAGAACAGTACCCATACCCGATAGCGATTGGCCAGGTGATTGCGTTACTGTTGGACTCAGGCTAGAATACATTGTAGCTGGGGTTTCAAGTAACTCTGACTGAGCAGAATTCACTATCCCACTCTGCTGATTTTCCGCCTGAACTTCTGGGGTTTTTTGTATCACTAGGTATAAGATGAACCCTAGTACTAACGGAACCTCAAATGATTCCGATCAACTCCTTCTTCGGCCGGCCACGCCCTCTCTTTCCTGCCATCATACCTCAACGCACGTTAGCTTAACCTACGCAGAGAGCATCAAGACGAGAGCCCCTCAGTTGACAATTATCACACTTGTATATTTGTACATCTTGTCATCGCAGCCTCATGTATATAGCCACATTGGCTAAAAATATTTATGTGTGTGTGCGCGCATATATTTAAAATTATTTATGATGTAATCAAATCTAAAAACACGAAATTTGGAAGAAGAGTTAGTTATGGTGCGCACCCTGATTGTTAAGTCTGTTTTTATGATTATATTGATTTTTGTCATTTAGTTATCGATTAAATAC
>JACEIK010000400.1:323025-333514 GCA_018107945.1 Datura stramonium | reverse complement strand
GTTATGCAAACGCTCTCAGATTATGAAGGTTGTTCGGGACAGCTCATTCCGCTCGATCTGACGGATCATAATTTTTCGTCTTCACCCTTTCACTAGACCCCAACACCCGCTCTTTTTTATTTTGTACTATAGGACCACAAATGAATAGTGTTAAATAAATTCAAATAGCTTTTCATGGTTCACACCTATTTATCTTTAATTAAATATGTCAGAAATAAGTTATTAGGCGATTGATACATCATGATTCGACATTTTAGTAAAGGGACAAACAATACATCAATTAGTAGTTTTTTTCTTTTTCTTCATAATTTATTTTTGAATTATTATTTTATATTCAAATGTCACGTGTCCTCTTCATCATGTTGTGTCATTCGTGTGTGAATTACTTACACTTCGTAATTTTAGCTTATTCTCTAAAAAATATAATATCCAAAATTTACTATCAATTTTTTTTTAATTCTTTTAGATTTTGTGCACAATTTGAAATAAAATTCAAAAATGTGCACTTTTGGCTAAATAAATTTTCAGTACTGCAATGTTTCTAAGGTAATACGAAAAATATGCAAGGTTTTTTTTTTTCTTCACATATGGAGACATAATGGATTCTTATTTATCATTTTATAGCGTAATCTTATTTTCTTAAATCAACCGTCATTTACTCTCTTAAACTAATGAATATGATTCGCGCTTTCTCCAATTACAAAGAAAAATATATTACTAAATAGTTTATTTAAGAGAGTATTTTTTATAAAGAGAAGAATTCTTATTTTTCATAATACTTTCTATTACGTACATAGACTGGTAAGTAATGATAATATTTTTTCTTGACAACAGAAATTAATCAGTAATCAATTAGATAATCTAATCGAAAAAATACAATTTGTAGAGTATGGTCTTAGAATCCATGTCTAATTTATTTTACTTGATAATGACTCTCTAGTAATCTTTTTCATATTGCATTATAAAGATTCATCCCAAAAGTAAAACTTTCTAATAATTAAAAAATATAAATAGTCATGTTGCTTTAATTTTCTATAAAGAAGACCGGAGTTATTCTAATCTTTTAACTCTTACACTTTAATAGACAAACAAAGTGAAAAAACTATTAAAAAGAGAGAAGACCATGCAAAGAAAAGCTCAAAAGTGATCATACTAGCAACTGTGCCGGTGTATTCCTAATAAAATGAACGCAACTATGTAAGTCAATTAAATTATATCTACAGAACACAATATTGTATTATAACTGACGTTGAAAAGGTATTATGCTTGCATATGAAATATTCTCATACTTTTTAATCACTTTATATATTATTGTATTGAAACTGTATTATAAATATATTAGATTTATATATTCACTACGTGCATTGAAACATGCCTATAATATGTATAATATGTTTGAATTAATTAAAAATATATTACAGTTTTCGTTTATATTTATTTTATTTATTAATAATGTTAAAAAGTGTTATGCCTGAATTTCAAATATTCTGGCCTGTGCCTAACTCAACCCCAAAAGCTAGCTCATGAAGGGAGGATTGTCCAAGTGCATATAAACAATCCATCAGTCCATTACCCAACCAATGTGATACTTTAACCCACTTTAACAAAATGTACTCATAGTTTTTATAATAATGGGTATCATATGAAGCATCATCAAGGCTAATTGATGTGATATCACTTGCTCTACTGATCAACTAGTCATAGAAAAGATGTTGTTTTAGATGTAACGGTGAGGATCTCTTATTGTCCTTTTGGATGCATATGCTTTTCAATTACTTGATATGATGAGGAATTAACCATCATTATTTTCCTTTCAATTGGATGTTAAGCCCTTAACAGATGCAAAATTGTACGGGCACCGTGACATATGCAGGATGCTTGAGGTCTGTGGTGGCAAGGATTTCAACAGTGTCATCCTTTGGTAAGTGTTCATGGGTTTAAGTTGAAAATGCATGAGAAATTCTCAACACTGAATATCTCTATCTTCTAAGTTTGCTTAGTTTTCTTTGTTTTGGTGGTGGCTATTCTGGTGAAATTGGGTGTTCCAGAAAATTTCATCTTTATTTGTTTGGCTAGCTGGAGTCTTGTAATTTTGAAATTTGATTTTATGAATTTCTAATATGGAACAGATCCAATTACTTCTCATTAACTCGGCGCGAGCATAATCTCGCACCATCCATAAGAGTTGTATATATCATATTATGTCATGACAATAGCTTCATAAAACAAATAAAACTCCATCTTATGAATTCTGCACTTGAAAACATACTTGAGATGTACACGATAGACCTAACTTTGGTGGAGTGTAGCTCTAGCTATAAATGTTGTTTGCACAGATTGCTTGGCAAAGTGAAGTCAGGTTGAACTTCGCAAATGGAATTTTCTGTCATTGACATGGTAGTTTAGTCGCCTTTGTTGACAATTTATAGAAAAATATAAACTTTTGATTCTTCCTTTATAAAGGTATGTCAAAATTGCTCTTTCTATCGTATAAAATAAGCCGTAGTACTCATTTTTGGTCCAATGTCATTGCTCCGGGATATAGCTAGCTTTCACCTGTTGCATGTGGAACAAAGCAACCAATCAAATTACTTCACCTGGCAACGTGAGGTTGATGGATGATATGGCAAATGGGCTAAGGTCGAAGAATATAAGAATGTATGCTTATCCCGAGCCTTGACAGTTTCACTATTGAAGGATTAGCTGCTTATTTTCTAGAGTGTAGATGAATAGATGTTGAAGATATAACATGAAGTAAAGAGCAGCTTAGACATTGGTTAATAGTTAGTTGATAAGTAGTTAGTTAGTTAAGAAAGTAGTTAGTTAGTTAAGAAGTTAGTTAGAGTTAGATTGAAGTGTATATATAGTGATCTAACTCACTCATTCTTGTACAAGATTTAACATTCAATATACAAGTTTCTTTTCTACTTTCTCATCCCCTCCAACTCTCTTCTTTGCTGTTAATCATCAGCTTCTTCCTCTGTTTTCTTCTTCTGATTTTCCTTCTTTTTCTTCTCTGTTTCATTCTCAACAATAGAGGACAACAACATTGAGAATATTTTGAAATTACTTCCAAATACAAGGACACAAGCACCTGTTTAGCCAAAGAACATAAGTTTTCAATCATAAAAGCTCCTAGCCTATTAATGCAGAATTTACTCAGGAAACTGTGGTTTCCATTTACTCCTTTTTGTTTCTGCTAATTAATCTGAGTAAGAAAATGTCTTTTGTTATGACAAATTGAATCCTATGACATGCAGACAGTTTGGCGTGAAGAGGATTCAATTGAAGTGAACATTGACATATCCGAACTGAACTTGCAGCACTCATCAATGATTGAACAGGTATTAATATTGAAATCCAAAGGTTGAGATGTTATGGTGCTGAGCATCTTTTATGAAACTTCCTCAAAAAAAGAATGTATAATACAGCTTGTGGGGAAACAAGTGTCAAGCATATCGAAACGAGAATTCTATCAGAGGAAGGGCTGTTTCTTTTACTTAGCATTTAACTTTCAAGGAACTAAGTCTTTCTTCATTTTTACAGGGCTTATTTGGGGAGTCTGAAAAGGTTAAATGGCGTGGAACATGGGTGGTCAAAATAGTAATCAAAAGGCATTCAATTTATTACTTTAATGATTTAAAAAGGCTTTCTGGATTAATTCTTCCTTTAACTTTTTCAATATACTTTCTGCAGGGTGTTTTCTGCTAAGGTTAATACTTTACTGAGGGAACTTCGAGATCCAAATATTTTACAGTTTCTTGGATCAATTGTGCATGGTGATGAAATGATCTTGATCACAGAGTATTTGCCGAAAGTATTTTGTTTTCTTCCATCAATTATATTGACAGAAACAGTTCAGATTTTTTGTTGTACGAGGGCACCTCAATAATCATTTTGTGAGACGTGATGCAGAAATAAGTGCATTTTGTAGCCATCAGCATTGCTGTAATATTAATATATATTACTTGCCAAAGCTACCTAATATTCTCGGGTGCTAATTGTTATGGAGCTTATGACTCTGTATTGAATTTAAACATTGATCTTCAGAAAATTTCACCCAAGATCTTTCTGTGATTTGCTAAATGGTTAATGATAGTCCCTAAACATGATATACTTCTTATTCTGTTTTTCCTTATACTTGAGGGAAACTTGCAAGATATTTTGAGAAAGCGTCTTGACCCCCCAACTGCATTGCGTTATGCACTTGACATAGCTAGGTACAACATTTTACTTATTTCCTATTTAGATTGATTTCGTTTTATTATGTGAAAGAACACATCACATTAGTGCTCACATTGAACGCAGGGGAATGAATTACCTCCATCGGCACAAACCCTTGCCTATTGTTCACAAGAACTTGCATCTGAAGTATGTCTATTCGGTTTATCCTTATTAACATCTCACTGCAATTTTTTCTTTATTTATCTTCTATACTTTGGAACTGTAGCTGAGTCGGCTTTCCAATCATAGAATCAGAGAAAATAACTAACTTCTAGTTTAATATTTCTTTATGCTGAATTCTTATGATTATTCTAGTAGTTGTATCTTGGTGTTTAATCACTTTAATGGATAGTTGTTAGGGAAAACTGAGTGCTTCTTTTCTATCAGTTTGTATGTCTATGATTTTCTGCAGTGGATTCTAGAGAGTTCTTTTGTTTGTAACAGTATTGTCAAGCAGCAGGTCAATTACATCCCTGTATTACATGCCTTGCTAAGCTGACTCAAGTTTTTTAGCCTCTTAAATGTTCAACTGGTTTATTACTTCATAACTCCGAGCATTTAGGTATGTCCACGTTTTATTGCCAAAATATTGCAGTATCGAGGACATGAAAATTCTTTTTATCTTAAATAATTCCAATTGTCAATAGAACTCTTGAGTCAATATGCAATTGGATGTCAAGGTTTTAACTTACGCATTAGTCATTTGATTGAATGGTGCAAATAGGCATCTGTTCAAAATTTCTTTTAATATGTTGATGCAGTAATGCCAAACTGTTGGTGGCCTATAAAAGCATTTTAACCCACTTTACTATGCCGTTTCTATCTATGTGACAACTGACAGGTCAGCAAAGTGATTTATGCTGAAATGGAAACTAATTTGTTTAGTTTATGAAGCAATTTCTAAATAATGTAGTTAAGCTATATAGAATATGTCTTTCGGAACTATTAGCTGTCATCTTCGCTGAAGTCTTTTGTTAATGTGGTCCAGGAACTTGTTACTAGATGAAGGTGGGCACTTGAAGATTGGTGAATATTGGGTTCAAATATTGGATAATCAGATATATGCAAATCAAGACAGTTGTACGAAGACCTTTTGGTTCTTTCTTATTTGTTTATTCATTTATTTTGGGTCACGTACTGCAGCTTATAATCACTATCTTTCTTTTTCAGGTCAATTAAACAATGGATGTAACTTAATCAGCCATTTGTGTCATGACGTTAGCAAAGATATTTATTCATTTGGCCTAATCTTTTACCAGGTAGATTCAAGGAGTTCTCCTATCTTATATGTATCAGTATATGAAAATAATCCTCTTCTCTTTTCTTACTGCTTTTTTATCAATAGCATCTTTTAGTAGATTGAAGAGGTAGCTGCAATGACTATAGGCCAGCTGCTCCTCAAGTTCTTTGGTTTACGATTGTGTTGTTTGATTGTCAACCTAATAAACAAGCTTCTTTAAGTGATTGAATGTTGGTCTGTCATCTGCAATTCAAAATAGATTGTCTATTTTTTTGATATAAATGAGGGAAAGGTTCTCCAATGGGGCGTTGATCACTAGTATATCCCTTGATTATAGGGGTGTGTGTGTTAGTATTTAGAAGAGGGTCAGAAATCTTCTCTAAAGAATGCACTGTATGTAGTTATCACATATTGATTATATTTGAATGATAATAATTGTAAATAATTGAGCTTCAAAATATTTCAGTCCATCAGTTATCAACATGCCATAAACCGATCCAACTTTTGGACTAACTTGAATTCGTTTGACCTTCTTAAATCTAATAACAAAATTCACATGAAATGTTGATAGATTGATAAATTAGAACAAATGATTGTTATTTTAGCTTAGATTTGGAATTCCACTCATTATTACTATTAGCACTTAATGCTGCTGCTTAGTTCAGGCAATCTTTCTCGGCCTTCTACTAGTTTGATGAGCATCATATAGATCACTTACTTGAAAAGCTGCAAAAAAAATGATAATTATGTCATAAAGAACTTGGTGACATTCATTGGAGAGCACTGATCAGACCAATAAGTCTCATTTGCTGTGGTAATTAAAAAGTCTTTCCACTACTTAAACATGGGAACTGGATGATAGTGACCTTTTTAATGTGCCATGAAAAGGGTAATTGGACTTCACTTTAGTTATATATGCTGTAGGAGGACTAGCTGAATGCACCCATTACCTGGGATTAGACTAAGTTGAATTTCATTTTTGGTCGGGTAATCAAGAGGACAAGTTTGGATCCTCTCAAGTTCAAATAGTCTCTGGCATTAGCCTTCTTCAGTTGTGTGCCAAATTTGTTTGTCGTTAGATAGAAGTTCTTTCCCCATGGTGAAAGCTCAAACCAATAAAAAAGTAGTGACAAAACGAGCATGGTCTAAAGTTGTTTAGCCTAAACTCAACATGATGTAGTCCACATGGTAGTTTGCTGTCACTTGTACTGGTAGAACTTTTTCTTCGTTTCATTGCCAGTGAAAAATTGTTGTGTTGAATATTGAGTAAGTCTTCTTTCTGCTTACTTCTTCTTACTTTACTAACACTCGAAATGCTGCAGATGCTGGAAGGAAGACAAATAACAGAGGAGTTCTGAGCCCATGCATATCAAGTCTGTAGATTTGGAGAAAAAACTGTATACAGGTAGATATCCGAGTAGAATTCTTCAGTAAGTGACTGCACTCAATCTTGAAGCTTTATTTGACTTCTCCTTACATGCCTTTTCACCCCAACTGCAATTGATCTATAAGCTAAGTGAATCACTCTGTTAGTGCCCAAAAGAATTGTCTTGCACTGAGCTAACTTTGTATGCAAGTAGTTCTAGCCACATCACCAGAAGCTCTCTATTTCTTCTCCTTCCACTGCTTCCTAAACTGTAATCGGTGTCCCTATCTTGCTTTCTTTCTTTATAATATTGTGTATTCTATTTGGTCTAAGTATCCACGCTCTTTGATTAGCTCATTCATTTCTTTTGCCTTTTTGTACGAAGAATGTGTGTTAGCTAGTTAACAGCTTTTAAGTGATTCATGCAAAATGAAGAATATGTCGATTAGCTAAGTTTTGTGTCCTGATGAATCATTCTCACCAGAAAGACATCAGGGTGACCCATGTTGGTAAGAGGTTTAGTGATGCTAGACTATCTGGTTAGAGCAAATCAGTATATGTTGAGATGATCGTCTCTGCCAGAAATACAGTCTGCTTATTAACTCGAACATGCATTAAAGCTTGTAGTTTTAGCAAGAAATTTTAGAATGTTTGCATTACAAGATTGATAGACGGGAAAGACTGATAGGACAGAAGCATTGATAGAAGTCATCAGACCGAATCCTGAAAGGATTCTAGTGTCATAGTCACATGTGTATGCTGCTGCTAACCATTCAATGCTTCTGTTATCAGAAGGTGAGTTTGAAAATATTGGACAAGGATTTTTAACCACATTGACTGCCAGGGGTGGGTTCGGCAGAAGCCAGCGGTTTTGGATCAATCCCTATATTTGTCTTAAGAAATCCATTTCATATGTACAAATTATTAATTGAGATCCCAATAACGCAAAACAGTCTAAAATCCCTACTTTCATAAGCTTCAATTCTTAGCTCTGCCTATGTCGGACACACATATTGTTATTTTGTGCAGGTTAATAGAGGACTGCACCAGTACAGTTCCTTCTACAAGGCCATCATTTGCTACTGTCATAGAAATCCTAGAAGAAGTCTCTTTATTATCAAGAAAAACAGGTTGCCCGTCGTGTAACAAAAGCAAAAGCCCCAAGTAAATGGATATATGCTTTGATACATAATTTTGAAAAAAGTCAGTGAAGAACACTTCTCATTCTGGTTCATGAATTGTAAATCAGTTTAATATTTCCCTAATTGATTTTGTGCTGCTATAATTGTATGAATTTTTTTTTTCTTGCTAGACTTTGTGTTATCTTTTGGTATTAAATATGCTTTGACCTGCACATATTAAAATTAATACTGTTAAAAATTGTTGGAGTGGGAAAGAAGATTTTGTGTTTGACAATAGATTAAGTACAAGGGAAGAGGAATAAAGAAACATCTGTACATTTTAAGGTTTACTTAATTTGCAGCCATAGCTGTACATATTTTATACTCTACACATCTTTTATTTATAATGGGAATAAGACTTTGGATTTGGCGGTGGCAATTGACAAAGAGAGACTTGATATTTAAGGGATCACAGGAATATGTTTTAGTTTTCCTAATTATTCATTATTTTGGTTCACATGTTTGTTGTAATAGATGCTTAATAGTGATTGGAAAAACAAAAAAAGACATGCATAAAAATTATGAAACGACGCCGTTTTAATGTGCAACTTTAATTGACCAAAAAATAGTTTGTGATGAGATTTGTACTCTTAAATTTAATTAATGCGATTTACAAATCTTATTCAGTAAATGTAATTTCTAAATTTTTCTTTCTATACAATTTGAATACGACTAAATCTCATATGGCTCGTTGCTTCAATTAAATTTGGAGGCATGCGGATCATATTTTTGCTTTCGTTTTATGTATTTTTCAAATTCTCCCAAAAAGTTATATATTTCTGAAATTTTACAGCTAAAAGCGAAGTATTTTTGAAAAATAATTCTGGAACATGACATTAGATAGAGGCAATAGAGGGCGGTGAGATGAGGATATACATATATGTGTGAATATGAAATGCCTTCTCAATACTGCCAAATTTTGTATGTATTTGTGTAGCTCAATTGGATAACTGTCCACACCTTCACCCTAATAAAAGAGATCCAAATCCCTCTGTATCTCCCTTCCTCCGCTGAAAAGAAAAAAAAAAGATTAGTAAACAAAGAATACTTATCGGAAAACCTATTATTAATAATTTCCAAAACATTGAGTAGTATATTTTGTTAATCAGGGAATAGAAGAATAATTAATATAATGTTCTTTGGTAGTGAAAATAGTGCATATGATCTCGTGACGCGGCTATCATTCCGTCACGATTCTCGGAGTTGCTCTTTCTTGGGAATTCGTTGTTCATTGTATATATGTTATGAATATGAATAAACAAACTTATAAATTTATATATATAAAGAGAGTACTTATAATTGAAACCAAATTCAACTGTATGAGCAAGAAAGGTGGATTGGAGTTCACAAAATTATTCACTTAAAGGTAAGCTGTTGCACACATAAAATTTCACCTGCACCTGACATATACTTCCTCAGTTCCTTTTGCTAAAAATAATTATTCTAAAATAGTTAATAATTTTAAAATTTAAGAAATAATTGATCATATTTTTCTAACTTTACCCTTAGTACTTAAGTCAATTTAGAATGTGAAAAAGAATGATTATTGTATGTTTTCAAAAAATATTCTATCAATTAATAGGGTTATATTAGTCAATTTGTAATCCTAATTAATTTTTTCTTAATAATATGTAAATCTTATTATAGCAACTACAAAGGAACGGAAGAAGTAATACGTAAAATTCAACTTGGTGCAGTTTTGGACAGCACGCCACTTCCAACAAATTTAGCTTTATTCAAGCTTCTTTAGATATTACTATGTTAAGTTCTAATCTAACTCTCCTAACCTTATAGAGGTTGGTAGACAATGGTCTCGTGACCCAACTGAAACTTACTTCCTACCATCAAACCTAGTGCCCCAATTTGGTCCAATACACGGAGGAAATCGTGTCCTAAATTTTAGTATGCATTTATCGATGGTTACCAGCGATTTCAACTTTATGCAAGTGAGTTGCAGTCTGAAATTTAAATTGACGATAGATTTTTGAGATTAGCTTAATTTCACAGTATCACGATGTTCCGCTATTATAGCACGGATATTGCCCAGAGCATAAAGGACATGAGGACTTGACGTTATTCTCTGCGGAACTTAATTTTCATCAAAAGAATAAAAATGTAAGTTAAACATGCAAAAAGAATTAAAGGAAATTCAATACATAATATATATACATACACACATATATATAAAAAAATTAAAAATTATCTTAATTTCCAGTATAATTTTTTAAGTAGAAAAATTCGGACGAACCCTTTCTATCCCTCTAACTCTGCGTGTGAAAGTAAGCTGCACCTAAATTCATCCTAGTCAAAGTCTTCGCTTCTTACGTCCATTTACTGAGACATCGATGCACTATGTTAATGGGATTCGACAAGGACCTTTTTCGTACACGTCCTCAAAGGTCTCTTTTTATTTTTGCCACTATCAACTTTAGTAAATACGAGTAACATCCACAGTTTTGAAGAAATTAAAATAAATAT
>JACEIK010000400.1:304264-322854 GCA_018107945.1 Datura stramonium | reverse complement strand
TTCTATTTTAAAATTAAAAAAATAAATCCATTTGTATGAGACACCAGAATTTGGTAATAATGATACGTAAAGTTAGATGAAAGATGGGTGGACACGCATTTAACAGAAAAAAGAAAAAAGAAGAAGAAAGAAATATGATAAAACTCACAACCTCAATCATAGAGACCAACTAGATAAACGTACTTTCCTTTCAACTTCGGGTACACACATGTATAATATAATGTATATCATCAGACGCGGATGGATGTCAACTGTCATGTGAAATACTCTCATTCTATAGTACAACTGTCTTCTACTCATCCTGCTTCTTCTTTTTTTTTGACTTTTTCCTAATTTCCCTCTACCAACATTCCCCTGTATATACTTATATATAGATATAGATACAGGCTACCCCATTCCTCATCCTCAACAATCAAATTCAAGAAACTCATCTACAACTCTCCCCTTCTGTTTTCTTCAATCCAACAAAAATCCAATCTTGTTCTTTCTTTTTTTTGTGTGTGTGTGTTGATATGGGAAACTATATTTCTTGCACCTTATCAGGACCGGGAGGCAACAAGCAATCAAGAGGCGTAAAAGTCATATTCCCAAGTGGTGAAATCAGCCATTTTTATCAACCAATCAAAGCAGCAGAGCTTATGCTGGAGACTCCCAATTTCTTTCTTGTAAACACCAGGTCACTTCACATAGGAAGGAGGTTTTCTGCACTGAATGCTGATGAAGATCTTGAGATGGGCAATGTTTATGTCATGTTTCCAATGAAAAGATTGAATTCTTTGGTCTCAGCAGGTGATATGGGTGCTCTGTTACTAACTGCTAACTCTGTTTCCAAAAGGGTGTCAATTGCAAGTTTCAGAATCTTGCCTGAATGTGCGGAGTCCTCTGCTGTGGAAATTGAACAGATTCATGGGGATTATCATGAAAAAACAGCTTTGCCCAAGTTGAATTTGGATGATATTGAAGAGTTTTCAACTGAAGAGTTCAAGCAGAGGTTGTCTATGTGCAGATCAAAGAAGCCATTGTTGGAGACTATTGCTGAAGAACCAGTTTGTTCAAGATGAGGGATTTGAACAAAATTTCATTCATTCAACAAGTTCTCTTTGAATTTTAGTAAGGAGAAACGATTCTTTGAAAGATAATTAGGATATACGATTGGTTTGTGAGGTAAATTGTATCATTTAATTCACAAATTCTTTGTTTTGTTTCCCCCAATTGATGTTTTTTGAGTGAGGCTCAGATTGAAGGATCGAGAGCTGAACTTTTGTATTGGAGGAGCGAAAAGAAAGTCTCTGGTGGTTATAAATTTCTTAAGTTGTAACTAAAAAATATTAATTATGAAAAACTTTTGAAAGTTTTATTCTCATTTATATATTTAGATATAATTTTTTTTAATTAATTTTTTATTTTATTGAGATTTTTGTAGTTTTTAAAAATAATTACTATAAAAGATAAAATGTGAAAAAGATAATTAATTTTATTTTGAACTTTTAAAATGACAGGTAATTTTATATAAAATCAAAATCATAAATTCATAAAATCACAATTACCAATTCATCAAATCCCCAAATTTGAACCATTACTTGTTCTTAAAATTAATTTTAAAAATATTTTTATTTTTATTCCTTTATTATTTTAATTGTTGTTTGATAGATTGAAATTGAATTGATAATTGAGGTTTTTTTATTTATTTTAGTTTTTCCTGTTTTTATAAATAATAAAAAAATTCAACAAAGTCTTTTGGAGAAAAAATATTTTTTTAGGCTTTTGAAAAATAGTTTTTACTACTTCTCTCAAAAACACTTATCTTCTCTTAAAAACTTAATCAAATACTGTATATTTCCTTTATCTTTTTTTAAATCTTTGTTGACCTCACAAAAATTTAACCAAACAAATTATTAAAAATCACGATACATAATTTGAGATGGAAGGAGTCATAATAATAATTGATCATTTTATGATTAATAAAGTTACGTTAATTACCCAAAAATAAAAACCGTTCATTTGGTGCATCTATTAGTATTTGATATTAGCTTTCGGGGTGATTTGATTTGGAAACAAGCTAAGTTATATTGAGATGAGTTATATTAAGATTTTTTTCTTACTATTTGATATATTATATCAAAAATAATATGTATTATATAATTTTTAAAAATAATTTATTTATTTATAAAAATACCATTCACATTATTTATTTCAAAATTATTTTTACTTATTTGTCATACCAAATGAGCCTCAATCTCTAGTCTAATCCTGAGTGCGCGAGGCAGTGTTTATATATCATGGGCGGCGTAAGTCTCATGGATCTACGAGTGTATATCTCATGTATTTTCAATTTTATAATTTTATAACTTTTTATTATTTTTGAATTTTGTAATTTTTCAATAATTTTGCAAATAATTCAAATAAACCCGATACTATAGAAAAATATAATAATTATTATTTGAAAATCTAATGATAAAAAATAATAATGGCGAGATAATCTTTAAAATAAAATGCATCATTTCTTGTAATTGATCTCCTGTAGTTCTTCTCCTCATAACTAATATTTACCTTTGATTATTATTTTTATATATTTGAAAGAAGGATATGGATAAATAATATAAAATTTATAAAAGAAATATAGATAAAGTTCTCAGGAGCATTTATAAAATCTCTATCCTATCATTTTTATATATAATCATTAAGAAAAAATATTATTAAGCGTTATTTTCTGAGTTGTTTTATTATTGATATATTATAGAAAAAATGACTTCTGATATGAAAGTATGATAACGCTAAAGTATAAATATCATTACATTAATAAAATATTATTTATAAAAAAATACTTTTAAAATAATAAAACATTAAATTTGCGCCGAAACTTACGTTTTTACACTCCAAGACTTATGCCCAGATTTTAGGCTTGCTTTATGGATCAACGCCTTTTATTTCAGTTACGATGAGTTTTTAGCACGCCAGAAACATTTTTGAAAGCAATGGTTATGACTAGATAGAAGTATGTTTTGATGATGTGACAAACCTGCTGGGGGCAAGATTCGTTTGGTTAACTCACTAGGAAAAGTCGATTGTACGGCTGGCGTGAGTGGGTGCGGCATCCTTTCTTCTTAGCCGATGCGAGTGCTTGATCTATTTGCGGTACACGCTCTTATCTAGTGGACAAACGACTCTCTCATCTCACTCATCCCATCATACTGTTTGTTCAAAGACATAACTTGTTCTCACTTTTGCCAGAATTTCCAAAGAAAGGAGGGATATGCTTTCACTTTCTGCAAAGATCTTGCAAAGAATAAACATCAACATGAGCAAAGCTACTTAATTGTGTATTTTACTCTTGGTCTTAGGATGTTGATTTCTTGTCTCTTGTATTGATATAGTAAATGTACTCCTCGTTGAGAGAAGGCGTTGTAGGTCGTTGTTTTGAGTTGTAATCTCTTGTTTAGCTAGGCTAGATTTAGCCGTCGGGGTTGTGATATAGTTATTACAAAGCCTTGCAATAGAGGTGTTGTAAGGGAAAGGGATTACGAGGTTAATTTCTAGATTTGCTAGAGATTGTAAATCTAAACATTACCCAATTGTTAGTGGACTTTTGGAAATCCTATTGGGTGAGTCATTGATTTTCTTTTCTTGGGTAAAGGTTTACACGTAATTATTGTGTGTGCTTCATTTTCTATTCTTAACCTCTGAACCCGGTGGGGCTGATTCTCATTGCGGTTGTGGATTTGCTAAAACTATCACTTCCATTTTGAGTTTTAAAATTTTTTTCTCTCTTATAAAATCTAGCATGAAATAACGCATTTTTAGTTAGGAAGATTAGGAATCCACAACTAAGAGCATTTGATTGGTTGTATAAGAAGAAGTAGTCCCTGCATAATTAATTGTAATGTTCAATTGGTGATATAATGTATTCTTAAATTTTGCGAAAAATATTATATATTATTTTATGATAGATGTAATATAAAATAAAAGTACGTGTATTTAATAATGTAATTCAAAAGTATTTATTTAAAGACAAGGAGTGTCAGCAAATAGATAATCAATACCATACATTATTATATGTGTACCATATTAAAATTCCTTTTTATTATTATTCTTTTGCATAAACAAATTTAGGAATTATGATTTTTGCCCTACTAGCATGTGAACCAAATGACCCCTTAATTAAACTAGTTGAAGGACCTAAGCTCAAAGACACATGACATTTTTAGACTGTTGACATTTGGTTCAAAATTTGAAAAGAGTTTTTTTTGCCTTTTTTTTTTTTTTTTTTTTTACAAATATTTTTTTTTCAATCGCAGGCCAAGAAACAAAGAGTTCTTCAATATTTGATTGCCATAGAAATGTTTTTTTTCCTTTTTAAGTTTGAAGATATTACTGCTTAAGAAAATTTATTTTATGCCAATTGAAAAAATGATTATATCTATTGATAACACGATTATTTGAATTTTGATTTTGCTCGTACATGTTTCAACTAATAATAGCATCCTCAATAAAAAATAATAATTATTAATAAGCCCCATCAAATATATTAGTACATGACACGTTATTTACATACACTTTTTATCACATTGTGCCTCATTTTCTATATTCTACCATCAATATAATTGCAAATAATGATTGATAAATATAACGTTATTTATTATAAATTTAATCGAATATAATAATTTAACATGACATATGTATATGTGTTGTGAAAAACAATAAAATTTCAATAAATGTGAAATAATTTAAAATTTAAAAATAATTAATATTCATTAATTTAATTTCAAATTCACATTTAAATAATATATCTTAATACTCAACCAAACATGATGATGGTTGGCTTACTATTGTGAACAATAGTCTGCAATTCAAGATCTTAATCCTGAGATGGAAAGATGCTTATTTGTATATTAAGGTATCATTTGAACGAGGAAATGATATTCTATGTTTACTTATAATTTAAGAAAAAAATCTTATGAATCATTTATAATTTTTTATAAAATAATTTACAGATTATTATGTTATTTTTTTATCTAACTTTTTATATAAAAAAACCATATAACTAGAATAAGTAAATAATTTTGGAACGAAGCCCCAGGGTATGATATTATATAGTACGGATTTGCGAGTAATGGGCTTCATAAGAGGCTACATGTATTTTTAAAATATTATTATTTTTTTTATTTTTTTTATTTTTTTTATTTTTTTTAGTTTTTTTATTTTGTTAAAAAATAAGTGGTGTTTTTAGCTTGGACACACCCCCTTAAGAAATTATTTATTTCTATAAAATAAATATATTTTACCAACATAAGTAATACCTTAAAAAGATGTAACTCTTTAATATTTTTTGTAATGTAAAGCTCTCTCCATTTAACTAAGGATAAAATTGAAAAAATATTTTATTTTTTTTATTTTTTTTATTTTTTTTGTATTTTAAAATAAAATTAAAGTAGAAAGCGTAAACATTTAAAATCGGAGAAAATATTGAAAATATAACGCTTTCCGACAAAGACGTATTATATTCCTTCCTATGAAAACTCTGGATGTTGCTTAAATGATTAATATCTTGAATGAGGGTGAAAATGAAGAAATGATTTGGGCGGTGCATCCTACTGCTCATTCCTTCAGAAGATAATGACTTACTAATCACTAGTAGTATAATTTAGAGACGATCGGCCTAATTTATGCCTTTTCTTATTCTATAAGTAAGTACTCTTTCACTTTTTAAGCAATTATCAATGTAGAAACTTTAGGCTCTTTCATTAATCTCTTTTTGCAGTTGAACATTCTAACACGAATTTAGTGTAATATAATCAGCATTGATACAGGAAGCTAATTAAAACATGAATATGAATGAATGACTAGTTAAATGGTTGAAAGATCCTATTCTGGACAATTAAAGGAGCAGTTTGGTAACATGGTAGGATATTTATGAGATATTTTATGAAATTAGTTATCTCAATCTTATATTTTAGTATAAAGTTACCAAATTCACAAATATCCTACATCAAATTTATATTTAAATGAAAAAAATAGTATTAAGAGTTGAAACTATATTCTAACACTTCAATGTTTACTTAAAATATAGATACTCAAATTCGAACAAAATACTGTAATTATGAAATGGGAAGTGAAAAAGCGTAAACGAAAAGCATAAAGTAGACAAAAGTATCCCTGCGTCCAACGTGGTGGCACGCTTGCATCGGATGTCATTTCAATATTTGTCAACTCCTCAAACGTACATCAACACTTCTCTCTCCCACTTTGCCATTCTTAATTTGCTCTTTTCTTTTAGGGTTTTTCATCTCGATTCATCACACATGGCCGGAATGGGGGAGAGGCTGTTGCCGGAGGACTCCGACGCCGCGCAGGTCCGACCATCACGGCAACAGGCCTGATTTCGGACGACGACCGCTCTGTCGCTGCCGATTTGTGGTCATAAGAGCGAATACGGGAGTACTCTCGATGATGAGCAGCGCCACGCTGATATACAAACTCTCAAATTATCGAGCCGATTACAGGTTTTTATATGGAGAGTATATCTTACTTGAATTCTTCATATGACTGTGAGTCCATCACTGTGTTTGAATGGACATGAGGTTTAAGATATTGATTTAAATTATGGATTATATCAATTAAATAGTTGTACTAGTTTAAAGGTTGGTTTGCTGACGAATGACATTCAAAGTTAAGTTGTATAGTTAATCGAGTTTGAATAATTGGAAGTTGTGTGAAGATTATGTCGAATAATACTATTATTATTTTCGAATGATGTCAAATCATTTTTTTTTTTTCGATATGTGTAAAATGAAAGAAGTACTGTATAAATTAGGTGTAGAGAATTAACCATATTGAGCCTTGCATGTTATTCTCTTATCCATTATTGAGCCAGAGAGTTTCTATGGCGGAGCTAAGACCTAAGTAGTAGTGGAAATGAGGGTCAATAAATCTATTGGATGCACTTTGTAAAGTTAAGTGAATAAGTGGTACCCAAACTGCATGTTTCACATGTTTGTTGGGCTCTGTATACAGTTGTAAGAAGAGATTATCCATTAGAAACCCGTTCATATAATATTTTATTTTTCTTTTTTCCAAGGTTAAACTTTTCTATTTTCTTATGAAATTTTGTATGAGCAGTTTCTGACAAGAGGATGAGCAGGACGGTGAAGGAGTTTCTTCAATGCTTGGTTTCCAAAGCTATTGGGATGCTGCTTATGCTGATGAATTGGCAAACTTTCGTGAGCATGGACACACTGGTGAAATTTGGTATGGATTAGCTAGGCGACCTTGCAATCTTTTTCCCTTTTCAATGATCCACTCAAGTATTATGTTATCCTCGTTCCTTTCATTGTGACACTACCCATCAATCAATCAGCTATCCCTCCATCTCAAATGAAGTTGGAGTCCGCTACATGAATCCTTAGGAGCTGTTTTATGCCATCTCGATCCAAATCATTCCTATACTATATTACATAAAACAATTATGCCTTTTAAAGAAAATTAGTTTCTCTAAAGTTTTGGATTCTCTGAATCACACTTATTCCTTCAATGGCATACAGGTCCCTAACCCCGTCATCTTTTTTCTGAAACTGAGGGGAGTACTATATTTAAGAAACAAAACTCATGTTTTTTTGCTCAATAGTATTGCATAAAGACGCGATGGACAGTTCACTAAGATAACAGATCTTGTAAGCTCTATAGTACTGATAGTTAGGGTTAGCTGATGAAGCCATGTTTCAAGTTTTTCTAGATGTCCCTCCTTGTGGGATATCAGTTTTGATTTGAGTTCTCTTGTAATCCGGTAAATTAAGCATTTTCTTCGTTTCTTTCTGATCAGAAAATTTAAAAAAAATCTAGCTTCCCTTAATTTGCATGTATCTTAGAGCCCAACACTACTTATGAATTTGGTAAACCAAAACTCAGTTAAGTTTTGAATATAGTTCTAGAATAAAACTCTATGCAGATATTCTCAATGTCTTTCTTTTGATCTTAGCTATCCCAGAAAGATGTTTCTTTTGAACCTCAAGTTAATTCCAGAAAGTGCTTCCCTTGTTTATAACTTCTCGTAAACAGGATTATGCAATATCTGTTTCTGTGTGTGCATCATTAGTGGTGACTCATAGTAACTCAGAGAATGAATGGCTGTTTGGTAACTAGAGTTTTTGTGTATAAAATCTCACAGTGTGGCACTTCTGATGTTTGGCTGGAGTAAAAGCTAGATTTAGCTCTTTCTGATAGTTTTATCCCAATAATAGAATAATAGATAATGATTGTAATTTTCCTGGTCTTTCTTTCTTCCTTTTAGTCTTTTTACAAGGTTAACATTTCAACTTCCTTGCATTACTGGAAATTTATGTTGGTCAAAGTAGATTTGTTGATGTGTATATTTTTGCTGTATTTGCCCATAGGTTTGGTGGTGACGTCATGGAAAATGTTGTCTCCTGGACCAAAGGTTTGTGCATGGACATTTGCAAGGGTCATTTGCCAAATCACGTAGCTGATGCCGATTCTGAGCCTGTGGGGCGGCGCGAGAAGGACATGTCGAGTTGGAGTGTGCTTGATATTGGGACTGGCAATGGTCTGCTTCTCCAAGAACTTGCTAAACAAGGGTAAATTTGAATTTATGCTAGCAATACATCTATAGCCAGCTATGTGCTTTGTTTGTCATTCTGCAACTGATAGATGAGCTTTAGATGCTTTGATGCTCCAGTCTCTATAATCTGTTAAAGAAACCACACTGTAAAGATGAAAACTTTGTGGATTGCCTAGTTCTTGAGTATTTAGCAGTTAGCTGTTGTGAAGGTTTGTTTATGATTTTTTAACCATTATCACATGGCTTGCTGGATGATCAACTTTCTCACCATAAACATATATTACTATTAGAGATCCAATGGAAGGTATAAAGAAAATATACTCTTTCTTCCCATTTCTTGTGATGCCATTTGATTAAAGCTCAAGAGTTGGTAAAATGTTTTTATAAGAAAAAGGTTTGTAATTGATTTATATGATTAAGTTTTAGTGAAAGAAATAGTTGAAAAGTTAGTTTGATAGTGGCTTCGCATCAAAGTGTAAATTTGATTAGTTAAATGAATTTGAATTCTTGAAGCTAAAACTCATTAAAGCTTGTATTGCGTCTTTAGTCTAATGGTGACAAATTTAGGACATCCAAGACGGAAAAGAGCCCCATAAATTGAAGTGGATGGCCGAGAGGGAGTATCAAGAAAAACTATGGAGAGTGGAGACTGTCTGGCAATGATTAACAGAAGAACAAATCCGTAATAAGATGAATTAGGATTTTCCCAACAAGTCAAGTAATTCTTTACTCTTATTTGCATATACTGTGCTGTAGTTATTTCCAATCCCATCGTCCTTGTTTTAAAGGTTCTTTAGTCTTTACCTGCGGGCACATTCCTGCTTACCACATTTTCATCCAATTTGTTGATATGATACACTTTTTTTTTGATAACCTAGATAAACTTATTTTCCAGGAAGTGGATAGTAGTTTAGTTTCATGTTTGTGTCAAATAGTACATATTTCCGACACGTGTATTAACAAGTTTAGCTCATGGAATGTTAAGGGATATGGGTTTGGGTTGATGTAATGAGCTTTAAATCATGTTTGTCTATATGAGCCAATCCATTGCTTTACTTTATCGTATAATGTTAGTTAATCTTTTACTCTCTCGTTGTGCCCTTTGTATAGGTATATTTTCTATATGTATAGATTTGACTTTCACTTTAATTTGATTCTAAGAAGCCTAAATTGTGTTGGGATTGGATAAGTTCTTCTTTCCTCCCTGACTTTAGTATGTTCTAAGATTTTGATATAAGAAGGGGAAGATTATAAATAAAAAGATAGAACGTTTTTTATAACAATGGTATCCGGGCTGGCTTGCATTGCTTGCACACACTTTGACTAATTCCACAGTATTTGCTACCTCACCCGCACAAGCACAATGCGGACAACTCTATCCACCAAGACTATAAAAAACCTAATGAGTAATGACAAATATATTTTAATGAATTCTTAGAGAGAGAATAAGCATGTGTAATTTCTATGGTATTATACCTACATCGCATCATACAGTTCAATTAGCATGTGCATTTCCCTGCGGCTTGTGCTGGGGATGGGAAAAAAGAAGTATCTAGTGGCGAACATCTCAGTACCTCTTGCGGTTAATATAGGTTAGGAGATTTTGTGGCTTTGTTATCATCTGCATCTTTTGCTTCTACTGAAAGTGCCAAAGGTCTTATTATTTTAAAAACCTACTGCTTGCTTCTTGGAAGTATTTGTCTGTCAAGAAATCTTATTTAATTTTTAGTCTCGAACATTCTTGATGTGTGTGCCTATTTTTCTTTCTTTTTTTGGGTGGGTGGTGGAGTGGGGGACCTGAAGAGTATTACTTACTAATACTCATTAACTATGGCATTAGGTTCTCCGATCTCACCGGAACCGACTATAGTGAAGGAGCAGTTGACCTTGCAAGAAGTCTTGCTGATCGTGATGGTTTCACCAATGTCAAGTTCTTGGTAAAATTTGCCTCCGTCTTTCAATTAAGCAAATATGTAATATACTCTGGCAACATCTGAATCCAGTGTTAAAAAAGATGGGAAACACAGTGCTTCTCTTGATTGCATTCAAAATCTTGTGGCAAATAACTGTCTCTCTATTATATTCTAAATGTTAAGCATTATCTATTATTTTTCGTTGTTGGATACAGTCTGGTGGCTGCACATACTGATAGTAGCAAGTTAAAATAACTTTTACTAATGAATGTTTCCCCATAGTCCTGACATTTTTATGACCGTGTCCGCGTAGAATGAACCTTTATTATGTTTCTGTACTGGAAGATATAGCACTAATTATATATTTTCAGGGATCAAGAGTAGGAACAAGGTGCTAAATTAATGCGGAATTTTCACATAGGGACCTGCCTTACCAATTGCGATCAATGATTTTATTAATTTCATGTACTTGTCATATGTGCTTATTTATCTGTGCTCTCATTGCTGGAGATTGGCTTCTTTCAATTTTGTGGTTAAATAAATTTCTATTACATTTAACAGGTTGATGACATTCTTGAGACAAAATTGGATAAAAGGTTTCTGCTAGTTATGGATAAAGGGGACCTTAGATGCCATTGGATTGCATCTGACGGTCCTATCAAAAGTAGCAAATCCATATGTAGTATGTTTGTGTGTTTTTATATGTCATGTCCTAATACTTGCTCTAGGTCCTCCCTCTGATGCTCCTAACTTCGGTCTCAATCAAATAAATAAATAGAAGCCTCCTTTTAAAACTTTTAACTTACTTTTGGATTAAGTGATGATAGGGTTTAGTATGGTATCAACGTAGGCAGAGATCCCTAGTTCAAGTAGTACTGACATCCATCTATTCATGTATTAACGTTGCTCATCAACAATATATTTTCTACACGTCTTGGTCAAGACCTAAAATAAGCAAATAAATAATTAAAGTTGTTACTCTCTAAAAGTGCTAAAACTCCCTAAAAAATGAGCACTATTATATTTCTCCTGTGGTTCCCTTTCATACAGTTGGAGTGAACTCCTCCATTATTTTATCCATAATGCTGTATGGTCATTTCAGGATTATGTACTGGGACTCTGTTTCCAGGCTTGTCGCTCCTGGTGGATTATTGGTGAGTCCTCCAGCTTCTGTTTTATACTTCTTTTTCTCAGCCAATCCTTCTCCAATTGCTATTACTAATTCGAAACAGGCTGATTAAAAACTATCCCACGCCCCAAACAGTATAAAAAAGAACAGATGCAGAGACAAATAGACCACAATATTGCATGTGAAATTATATATCCTATTAGAAACATTCTCCGACAAGTTAACATTTATTAATTCTGTTCTATCGACATTTCTTGCTGTTAAATTGACTGTTTCCTACTTGATCTTTTCTGACAAAATGGCATGCACGATTATCTATTTATTTGTGGAGGGAACTCATCATGATAAATAGGCTGTTGTCTCTTCCCTTCTGTTCTGAGTAATTACGTCATGTAACAATACAAAAGATGAACTGGTAGAAGAAGTGGAGACGCTCAATCAAAGAAGGAATGCTGCTTGTCAAGAACCAGGGCTGACTGGAGGCCAAGAAGCTTCAGTAGATCCTCCTCCTTTCCGCTACCTTGATCATGTTCGCACATATCCTACATTCACATTTGGAGGATCAGTAGGCTCACGTGTAGCGACTGTAGCGTCCTGAAAAAGAGAACTGAATAATTACTTTCTCATCATTTTAGTGCACTTTTGTTCAAGAATTTGTGTAACGTCGTACCTTCGAGGAGGATTTCTTTGGGAAGACAATTTCTGATTTGTGCAAAGGTGAAGATTAGTTGATCTAGTTTCTGTACAGGGTAATGTCAGTGCTACACGAACAGCGTTGATCATCAGATGACGTGTTAAGTAAATGTAATGTTATAGGGAATATTGTTCGATGGTGTCTAACTATCAATAATATAGAACAACAAAAATAATATATATTGTTCGATGGACACTTATTTAGCGAACTGAGGTCTCTTCTATGTGAAATTGGACTAAACTGAAAGAAGAAATTCGGTCTATCATTACAATGTGAAAATGCCAACGAAGGACATGCAGTAATAGCCACTTGTCTATTGAAAAATAGCAACTATCCAAATTTTACGATGGAGCTCCATAATAAAATCATGAAGTATCAATATTTGAAATTTCATGATTATTTTTCAATTGGTTATTTGTGAATTTTATCCTAAAGGCATCGTATGGACAGTCAGAGCGAAGCTAAGTGCAAGACTAATACAAACTACATGTAAATTTTTGTCCATAATTACTCTTAAAGTATTATGTCTTTTCACTTAATTTGGAACTCTGAGAAGTAATAAGTCTCATCGCTCTCACTTCTAGGAAGTTTAAAATGATTTTGGGATAACCCTATGTAGATAAGGATGGAGTTTATGATAATCTACAAATGGCTAACGGTAAGGCTTATGATAAACAGGCATTAATCACGCAACCTAAGCTGTAATCTTCACAACGACAATTAGATAAACAAAATAAAGAAGATAAAAGCTGTTTTTTTTTTCTTTAAATGAATATTTTTCATCAATTGCCCCTAGGTGTACTCATAAGTCATGGTCGCATATATTTATTAGATTCGTACAAGGTGATGATGTTCCTTTTTTTAATGTTACGCAGCCCCAACCTGTCAAATTGGACTCATCTTTTTCTTTCCCTTCTATTATAACAAAATTTTCTGTATTGTTATAGTATCTCCTATTTTGTTACTATTTGTCACTTCTTGTATTTTTGTTACAATTTTTTTTTTCTAATGTATCCTTGCAACACAAAGTCGGAGTTAGGATTTTGAATTCTAAGAAAGCACAACAAATACAGAATTTTGAGTAGAAGTTTCGACAAATTATGAATACATGAATCAACAAAAGTGCTTCAAAAAATTCTTTATTCTCTTTTGAGTTGGAAGAAAGAAAACGTTACAATGGGATTTCAAATGTCATGGAGATGATAATATAGCAGGGCTAGTCTAAAAAAATATAAGCTCTGCCATTACAAGCTATAAAAAAGCAATTACAAATAATGTTATAGTTAATTACAAATGTAAATCAGCACTGATCACAATGAATTAATGCTTAGTTAAAATGAATAAGAAGGGAAGTAAGGTAGAGGCAAAGAGTGCAGCCAAGAAATGTGAATCCAATAGTCCCACCAACCACCCACAAAAGTTCAATAAATTGATCCAATTGTTTCTTGCGTTTCTTCTTTAAATATAAAGCTGCAGTTGTGGCTGTGTAATTCCAACCTTGCTTATCACATACAAAACATTTCTCCAATCTCTCTTTCATCTTCACTTCTTCTATCCTTTCCCTCAATACTTGTAGATTTTCATCAACAACATGCCTTGATTTCCCTGCAACATATTTACATTATATTACTAACCAACAAATTTATTTAATTTTCTTATTCCAAGTCTATCCGCGATAGTACTATACAAATGTGATTTAGCTTTAAAATATATTGACACTCTATATTAAAAAGTTACATGCTCTTGTCTTTACTAGTATTAACCTAGTCTCTTATTATGTATAAACAGGGAGTCAGAAAAACGATTGAATATCACGTATGAGATTTGAACTTGTGATCTAATGCAATTTTTGAACCTTCTTTTAACGCTTCACTAGGTTTTCCCCTTAGTATATAAAGAATTCATTATATAGCTATTTACGAGGATGTAATTAAGTTAAAAAGGAAAGAGAACAACATATATATGTATACATACCTTCATCTCTGTAGTTGTGAGCTCTGATTTGGGGTGGCTTTTGATGGATCTTGAATTTGGTAGATGGCATGATGATCATAGCTGGAAAATGAACAACTGATGAACAAGCCATGTTTTCAGAATTGCCAGAGAAATTTTTATGCAAAGAGTCGAAGAGAGGATTTAGCTTTCTGAATTTATAAGAAATGAAAACTCTTAATTATGAATTATGATTGCAGTAATCACATGTTTAAATATTGTTTGCGCAGATATATATAATGACATAACTTCGTCAACGCGCTGTGTGATTAATTATATTACTATTAATTTCTCTAATTATTTGTTTATATTTAACTAATGTTGTTTTGGTTTTTGCTAATTAATTAGTGAGTCAAGTAGCACATATACCAGACAACATAAAAATCATCCATGGGATTATATTTGGTGATAGAAATTTGAAAGTTTTGAACCAAAACAAATTTGTCTAGGTGCGCCGGCAATATAATTAATACTCATAATTTTCCTGGTTCTGGATTTACTAAGTCAATACTCTCAAATATATTATGTTAGTAAATACATGAACCATGCTGACTTTTGAGACTGTCTGGAGCTCGGAATAAAATACTATTTTGAATGAACGAGAATTACGCCACTCCGATAATATTTTTTTGTTTTTTTTTGGTGGGTCATGATTCCTAAGTTGGGGATGCTTATAAAATACTTCACTTTTTCATGGGCATGACCTGTGAGTCGATTTTGATATGACACCCGAATCGAAATCAATTTTCTGAAGGGCTATCCTAACTGCGTACTGGTTCATCTCCGACCGGTGATTTCCGACCACACAAGTAGAAACAAGGAAACTCATGTTGACTTCTTCTTCTTCTTTTTTTCACATGTAAATTGCCTAATTCACTATTAAAAAATATGGAATTTAGCTATGAAATTTGCCAGTAATTTAATTTGTTGCTAAGAAGCTTTTAGCTAATTGAGTTTTTTTATAATCCGTCGCTAATCTGTAACTAAATGAATTTAACTTGAAATTTGTTATTTAGCTACAAAATTTTAATCATCGTTAATTTCTTATTTTCTAGCAGTGATTTGCTTAATTCTCCCATTAAATCAAAGACTTCATTAGATGGTTTTACAAATTATTTTTTCATACGTTCATACCTATAATATGACCATATTGTTCCTTGTTAATGGAAAGTCGAGTGGTGAAACTAGAAATTTTGTTAAGGGTGTTCAAGATTTAATAAATATGTATGAAAAATGTTTTTGATCTATATATTTAGCATAATTTTTTATATACATAGTATAATTTTTTGACGAATGGTATTCGGCTGGCCACCCTGAGATATATGTGGCTACGCCACTGATGAAAACAAAGACCATATTAACATACATTTTCACCTCATAAAATAAGTTAACGATAGTAAATTTATATGATTTGATAAAAATATGCAATGCGGATACATAATTGTCGATGATTCGTTCCTTATATATATTTACTTGGTTAGCTAAGACAAAGACAAATGCAATATATATTTAACGGGTTTAAGTGAATTCAGCACTCTTCCCCTTTGTATCACTCTCTTTCCTTCACCAAATTATAATCACCTACTCCTTATATTTAAGGGGTTCAACTGAATCCAGAACTCTTCCCATTCGTATCACTCTCTTCTCATCACCAAATTATAATCACCTACTCCTTTTCATAGTCTATCCTTCCAATGCTTCTTTCTTCTTTCCCCATATATATTAAAATGTCCATCTTAGGAAAGTTAAAGCCATGGAATCCTTCAATTCCTTATCAAATTCTTGCCCTTAATATTTCATCCAAACTTGGTGCAAATTACTCAATATAAAAAATATATTACTTTTCTATTTTAAATCAATTAAAAAGAAAAATACGTCATATAAATTGAATTAAAGAAAATAAGTGCTTTTTATTGTTGAAAAATATGCATTTTTTAATATAGACGATAGACATAAATGGAAGAAATGATATTTTTAGCCTTTTTTATAGTTTTTTTAAAAAATATTATAATTTTTTTGTGAAAGTTATTTATTATTATACATAAAAAATTTGAATAATTTTTATTTTCTCGATACACAAATGGCTACTTTTTGGCGGGCGTCAGAAAATTTGTCATATATGGGAGGACCAAGTTAATTTTGGGGTCAACCTATAATTGGTCAAAAGTGAAACCACGTTTTTCTTCGATTCATGCTACATTTAATTTTACCCATGCATAAAATTGTCTTGTTTCGTGGATCAGCTACTGATCTTTCCTATCAGGAAGAAATTGACTGCACTCTAATATAAAAACTAACGACTTTAATTTGGTATTGGTTAGTTTCTGAATTACATAGATTGGTACAATCTATTTGGGGTGTGGTTCTATCTGCTTGTATCGATAGTATCAAGAGTCACACACCCTTTTTTGTGTTTCCGATGGTAACGTTGATAGTACAGAATATTATAAATGGTCTTCGCATAGTTATTAAAGACATAATGATTCTATTGTTAGATATGAGATTTGAGTTCACATCAATTAAAAGTGAAGCTTATATAGCCTTAGACTCTCCCACCTCAATAGCTAGTTTATGGGATGTGGTTCTCTAGGCAAGAGCGAATCTAAAGAGGCGTGAAGGTGTTCGCTCGAATTTCCTCGACAAAAAATTATACATCGAATATAAGCCAAATTTTGAACTACTTATAGTGATTCTACCTGGTAGAAACAAGTAGTCTTCTCATTCCAATTTAGGTGTTTTAGTTGCTTCTCTCTGCTAATCCATTTCATTTGCTTCTATTGCAAAATAACAGCAATAACGAATTAAGTTTAGTCATTCTTTTTTTGTTTTGATATAGTTGTATGGGGTGAATTGCATCGAATATATGGTCGAATGAGGTAATGCCACATGAAATTAAAGTGACATTGATAAGGAGAGATCAAATTGAAAATCTAAAGAGAAGATAATTAATCTACAATAACTATGCCCGGAATTATTATAAATTTAGAATCGGATGCATCTGTTGCGAGAATGAGTCAAGGCGGTGAGATAATACCTGACATATGTAAAGATATTGCATGGGTAGAATGATTTCACTGGACGATGTGTTGTAGAACCAAAGTGGAGCCATTTGTTTGGTTAATGTACTATAGCCAATGTTTATAAATGACACTATTCACTTGTAACGGATCAGAATTTTTGAATACACAAGACTATATATTTCATTCTTTGCTCTCATCAAATCTCTAACTCTCTCACATTGCGATTTGGTTATTGACATCGTAATTGGATCAACGACTTTGAACCTTAATATTTCATTAATTTTAGCTCTTATCATTTATATCTCAATCAAACTAACAATCACCTTATTTACTCATTTAATATCAATTTCGTAAAATTAAATTATTTTTAACCTCGCTATAAATTCATTTCCACCGATTTTTTGATAAACAATAGTCCAAATATTTGGTGCAAAATATCTAGTGGTCTATCTTGTGCCAACACAACCAATCCAACTACATAAAGTTAAAGAGTAAAATTCTAGCTAAGTGAACAAGAATGAAAGGACATAAAGAAGAGGGAGTTGGATTCAAAACGACCCGAAAGTTCTCATAGCTTATTGCGGGCCTAAGTTTCGTGGGGTAACGTCAAATACTGAATTATACACTTTGGACTTTGAGACCTCAAGTGGGCCGACCAGGTCTTGAACTTGGCCAATTAAACCAAAATTTATTTTCAGAAAAGAACCCATCAAAGTTTAAAATTTGAATTGTTTAATCATTGTAATCCTTGAAAGTTATGATAGGTAAAATATTATATTTGAAGTTTTAAAATGTTCATAAAAATAAACAACCTAGATTTTTATTACCACTCTTGCTGCAATTCTAATATGTAGATTTAATTATTTAATATGAGTAACAAACTGATCTCCAAACTTATTTTGGAAATTAGATGTAATAATTATCGTACTCTTGAAATTCACTATTTCCCTTTGACGGAGGAAATAAACATGTTATGATCACAATCTCAAAATTTTATAACTATTATAGTAAAGTATTATTAAATATTTATATTGATATTTGACGTCTAGATGTTATTTAGTTACTAATAAATAAAAGTATGCAAAAAATATAATTTAATAATTTTGTGTATAAAAAATGACTGTATTTCTTAATTAAATTAACCAAAAAAATAGAAAGAATGTAAATATAAAAAGAAAAAAAGGCAAATATCAATAGTTTTTCCTTGTGAAGTTACAGCCATAACTGATAGAAATTATTTTAATATATTTTTTCTTTTAGATATTCATAC
>JACEIK010000400.1:253627-272139 GCA_018107945.1 Datura stramonium | reverse complement strand
GCCACCCAAACACAATGTCAAAAAATGTTTAGAATGAGGACCGCGAAACGTGCGCTTTTTTCAACTAAAGCGCAATTTAATATAAATATAATAAATATGAAAAAATATTAAATATGCATAGATAAATAACAAAGAACTCAATAAAAATAACACATTAAGCAAATCATTCAATTCTTTAATTAAAAAGTAAACAGAAATCTTTCATGAGGAAGTTGAGCAACACATTAAGCAAATCATTCAATTCTTTAATTCGATTCTTGCCCAAACTTGAGCAAGTTCGGCATCTTATGATCTTATGGACTGATTTTGCCACCTCTAGCCTCAACTTAGAATTGGAATTCAGTTGTACATAGACTTATTAGGATTGAACCTAACGACTCAATGGCCTAGCTTGACCAGGAAGATACCTTCGAGACTTAGTACTTGGTAGTCTGGAGACTATTTTCTACCATTTGACTCTCTCAGTTATAGGCAAGTTGTATCATATCATCCATGAGACCATTATAAAAAAAAATGTTTGCGGCTGTTCTGATTGACCAATGGCTAAGCTTCCTTTTTAAAGGAATCCTGAAATTTCTGATTCCATATCCGTGATTCATGCCTTTTATTGTAGGGTCTGACTGTTTGTCTTCTCTCTTCTAGATTCAAGACCCAAAAATGAGAAGATTGCTGAATATCCATCTTCACATGCAAATCAGTCAACTACATCACCAGACATGAAGTATGATGACCTGGATGAACAATTGGATATACTGAATGATGACGAGGAGGATACTACAGCAGCCAATGGTGGGAATATTAGTGTGGAAGAATTCAAAACAGGCATTGATATTAATATCCCACACCAGAATGATACAGATGATGAGATAGCTGATGTGGATGTAAGCGACGATGATGAGGATAAGGGCCGTAATGCCGCAGAAGAACTTAGAGCTCAGGTAAATGCAGAGGAAAAAGAGAATCATACTTCGAGTTCTAGCAGTAGCAGCGGAAGTGACAGTAGTGGAAGTGGGAGTGGGAGCGGGAGCGGAAGTGGAAGTGATAGTGCAAGCAGCAGCAGTGACAGTGAAAGCAGTGACACGGTCAACTCTATCTGAGAACTTGAAGTATTTTAGGGGTGAAATGTCTCAAGTTTGAAACAATTCATGCCCGAAGCCACTAAATTGCTTTTGAGGTCAGTCGACTGACAGTGCAGTCCGAGGATCAGGCCAAAACTCTGTTGGCATGCCCTAATATTTTGCTGTTCTTCTTGCAGCATAGCTTTCTCCTTTCTGTTATTCTCCTTCTACTTATCTCAATTTTTGGACTTTTTAAATCTAAGTAGTTTTGTATGACAAAAGATGATTACTGTATCTGAATTGTAAATGCATCGAATATTTTGCACATTAAATTTCACATTCACCTATTGAATAGAAATGTGGAAATATTCATTTGCGTTGGTTGATGGGACAAAGAATTTCCTTTCAAAGAAATATCAATACAGGCAGGGCATGTAATCTGATCTAATTATTCTTACTAGAAAATTATATGTTCAACAACAATAGTAACCAATTTTTAGTAGCAGAGTTGTTACAACAATGTTAATACATTAATAAAATTCTTTCTTTGGGCTAATTATAGGATATTTCATGTCATTAATTAGGTGAACGGAGTTGGTTCCAAAAGATCACCAATCATGAGGGAAACATTGGTACAACAGAAGGCTCAACTAACCTCGAGCATCATATAAAAATCAATAATCAACATTTGATCCTCAAGACGATGTCTTAAAATCAATACTGACTGGTACATCTATTCAAGACTACATGTATCCCAGTACACTATAGAGGACTGGGAGCTTCATCTTTCTCTTCATTGCTCCTCTGCTCATCGTTTTGCAATATCCTTTCTTCAGAAGGCAAATATTTCTTTGCCTTCTTGGTGCCTTCGATCTTCCACTGATCCCAAACTCGTGTTCTTGGAGGAGGCATGACCTTTGTAACGGGTGCTACCAGTCCTGGTTTGCCATCATCTATAACAGCATCAACCAACCCGTACTCCTTAGCCTCCCAAGCATTCAAGAAATTATCACGATCGGTATCCACTTCAATCTAGAAAAAGAAAATGAAAGGATATACTCGGCTAACTTGTACAAACAAAATTCATTTACAGTAAGAAACGGCATCTAAAATAAAATCACCTTTTCTAAAGGCTTGCCAGTAATTCTTGATAGTATTTTGTTAAGCTTCATCTTGTGGTATGCCATTTCTCTGATCTGTATACTCATCTCTGTTGCCTAGAATAACAAATCATACATACAGTACTGTGAAAAATATTTGAAAGACACATAACAATGTGCTAACGTCGAAGACAAATTAAACGAAGAATTTCTTCATTAATGAGGGAAAAACAGAACAAAAAAGATTCATGCTAGAACAAAAAGATTCATTAGGAAAGATTCATGCTAGAACAATGGAAATCGATGTTCTTGAAACACATACAGCGAAGCAAATTAGCTTATTAGTAACATTTATTGATGTGATGTGATACATGGTGGCATAAATTGCTCAAATTATTGTTGCATCAAGATGTCAGCAAACGACTAGTTAGAACTAAACCAAATAGCATAAGATCAGGATTGCTGAGTTCACTAGGTGGACTGACTTGCAAAGTTGCAATTAGGATAGACGCATACCTAATTGCCTTGTGCAGCCCTAGTTAGGTCTTGAACTTAATGCATCTTCATTAGCAATATCCTCACACACAAACAGAATAGGTTGAGATAGATTTATAAGCAACTTGAAAGATACTTACCTAGGTTAATAATTCAAGTAAAATGTGAAAGAAGCAATTGGTTGCTACAATATTGAAGTAAATTGTAGTCTACGGCTTGACTCACTTGAATTTCAGAACCATTACAATCATCACCACTGTGATATTAATTAAATTCCTTCATTATTTGTCATTTGACCAAGTAAAAGATGTTCTTAAAACTAATTGGCATCACAACTCCTTGTTGGATCAACACTCATCATCAATATTACTTGTAAGACCACTGTCTACTTGCATGTCCGAAAGGAATCAAGATCAAACAACACTCCAACATGAAACCAAAGCATGCACATTCCTTTGGCTTAGGTCTAACCAATACCAAATTTTCACGAGCTTCTCACAAACAAAGATATCGAGCCTTCTCATGAGGTGTGGCTTGTTGAATATACTTCAGATGAACTGAACACAGAATTCATAGAAGTTCATCAGACTTAAGTGACACTACAAGATCTTCAATATAAATTGTTGTAGTAGTTGAATGAATTTTGGTAATTAGTTTGGAGAATTGTACAGTGTAAAATCATGTCTCCTATTCTCAGCACTACCCGTATCTTTTCGTGAGCAACAAGTGTGCATGTACAGGATAAGTATAATCCTTAATATAGTGATTTTCCTAGCTCAATTGACAGGATTCCTATGACTTCATTCTCTCAGGTCTCCTATAAAGATGACACATGCCAAAGGAGTCCCTCAATACCACTTAGCCAAGCTTCTGGGCTAACTGGACCAAGGTACTCATAGAGCATAAGACAAATATTTTAGCCACAAACCCTATTAAATTAGCAAACGAATCCGTAAATCACATCTCCATTCTCTGTGGTATCTGAATCTAATTTATTAAATAAACTGCCATTAGCTTTCTCTTCCTTTTTGACAAAATAGCCAGTGGTCCCAAGTCCTGAAGCTGCTAAAGAATCTGACAGAACCAATTCAAAGTTGAGTAGAAGTTCAAGACATCAGGTGTAAATGTGGTTGAACTTCTGTCGTACTCATACAGAGGAATACTAGCTAGCTTGGATATGTAAATTTAAACAGATCAAAGCTCAACAAGAAGCCTGAATACTGGCTATATCATGCATGTTGTATGTGCATACACCAATTACTAGTTACTAGCATGTAAAGCAAAAGCTTTAACCCCATTTTGAGTGGACAACCCCGACATTTTGATTGTGGGACATAGAGAGAGGTGGGAGTAGAAAGGGGAGCAAGTGAGAGGATCTAACATATTTTTGCATCTACGGGAAGGAGTTAGTTAGACCAATAAACTATTAGCTATATGCCAAACACTTTTAGAATTAATCATGCAATCGGTCAAGTTAGTACTTTTTACACATTGGTTCAGAATTTTACAGCAATCCTTCCCAGCAAATGAAATGCTGCAGGGAGCGGCCATTATCAATTGAATGAGCATATCAAAAGTAAGATGCAGCGATCTCAGAAATAACTCATAGCCATTGGTGAGATATATGACTTTTGATATTCTCCAGAAAGATAAATTGAATAGAGTGAGATAATACTAATAAGTAGGACAACTAATGAACAGTGAATCTAAAAAATAAGGATGTTTCAAATTTTTATAGGGCTAACTTATTGAATTGCAGGATAGAGAGTGGAAAAAAAAACAGAATAATTCTGGCCTCTATAATATGAGAACAGAGCTTTAAGAAAGATCAGAAGAACATTTGTTTCCAGAGGTAATCAAACTCCAATGTCGAAAATTGTTCAGAAATCAGAGAGTATAAGATCTTGCAGAATCAGGAACTCAAGATGTAGTGATGCCTTGGTGTAAAAAAGAACAGTGTTTTCCATTAGAAGCCTTCAGGCAAGAAAGTCTCCTCTGTGTGTTTCATTGGACAATCTTCTGGCAAGAAAGGCCTTTGGGTGTTTGGATATTTGTGTATATTGTAGCATAAGAAAATTCAAAAAGCTTCAGAAAAGCAGCTCAGTGAGAGCAAACAAATAAAAGTAAATCAAAGCTGAACCATCACAAACCCTTGCATAACTTAGGTTTCTCTCAAACAAGTGTAGAGAAAAAGTAACAATGGTGTAGAATATCATGAAATTGTTGAGTAAAGCAAAGTGTAAGCACATACTTTACCACCAGAACTTCCAAGTGGTTGATGGATCATCACTTTCGCGTTTGGCATGCAGTACCTCTTTCCTTTGCTGCCAGAGGCTAAAAGAAACGCACCCATGGATGCAGCCAGTCCCATGCAGATAGTAGAAACATCAGCCTTGCACAGTTTCATGGCATCATAGATTCCCATCCCTATCAAAAATAATAAATCAGTTGTGTTTCAATTTCTATTAGCACAATGGGCAAGAAGTGTTAGAAAGTAGAAAGGTATTATAAGGTGTTATTCTCCTTCTAATCTCTATCTTAAATCATTCAGGAGCCAAAAATGTTTCTAACAGCAATTACATGGCACTTTAAAACAATAAACAATACCTCTTGAGCTATTTTCTGGGGTAGAGAGGCTATTTTCGAAGGACCCTCACCTCAAATAAATGTTTTCTGTAATATCTCTAAGAAATTAAGAAAACAATTGGGCAAACGGAGTTTTATTACTTCAGCAAACGTCACAATTACAGATTAACATTTGATTAATAACCCTAGCTAGATTGCCATTGTCGATGCTTAAGCTCTTGCGATAACTCCTGTAAAGAAATAGAAGAGGTTGAGAAGAAGATGAGAAAGATCGAGAGGAAGTCGGTGAGAGAGAGAGAGGAAAATACCGGTAATTTCATAATTGCCTTGGATCCCTTTCTGTTGGGATAATTATAGCTGTTATTAGTTGGACTTCATCTGCACCGTAGTAAGGATTCAACCAATCTCGACCGTCCGCTTTTTTACACGTGTCCTCATTAAACCGGTGTCAACTCCCGCAGTGTACACATATATTCCCACTATGCTTTATTACCCTAACTCCTTATACTATCTTCGTGTAACCCTAGCCGCACTTGATCATTACAATACCTCCCCCAATACCTCCCCCTCCACAACGACCTTGTCCTTAAGGTCGGGTCTGAAAAACAAATTGAGGGAAACGGCTGCGAATGTAAGACCAATCCTCCCAAGTGGCCTCATCCGCACTCGGGTTAGTCCAATGGACGAGAACCTGCACTGTAGCTGCATTGTGCCTCTTGATGATACAATGGCGAAGAATAACCAGTGGCTCGACGATGATGCGTCCGTCAGTGTCACAAACAGGAGTTTGTGGGCTAGCCACGATGTCTGGGCCTATGCGCATTTCAACTGGGAAACATGGAACACCGGGTGCACCCTCAACCCAGAGGGAAGATCCAATCGGTAAGTGACCTTGCCTATCCTTTCCAAGACTGTATATGGACCATAATACTTGGCGCTCAGCTTGAGATTACGTATGACCTCCACAGAAGCCTGTCGATAAGGCTGTAGTTTTAAGTAGACCTTATCCCCCACCTGTAATGTCCTCTCAGTGCGATTTCGATCTGCATAAAACTTCATTCGTGCCTGTGTGAGTTGCAAATTGTCTCTTAGCTGGTGTAGGAGTTGCTGTCTCTGGGCTACACAAGCCCCCGCCTGAGTCTGAGTTGAGTGGCCCAAAGCGCCCAGGGGAATCTGTGGTGGTGCAAAGCCATAAAGGCCTTCGAACGGAGTCATTCTGAGGGAGTTGTGATAGTTGGTATTATACCAATATTCTGCTAGATGTCGCCATTTGAACCACTATTTATGGTTACCGAACACCATAGCTCGTAGGTAAGTCTCCAAGCACTTGTTAAGCTGTACTGTCTGGCCATCAATCTGGGGATGGTAAGCAGTAGTCATATTGAGCTTGGTTCCCAGGGATTTAAACAGGTGCCTCCAAAACAGGCTAGTGAAAATTGAGCCCCTGTCAGTCACAATGGATTGGGGCAAGCCATGTAGTCTATAAATTTCCCTTAAGAACTCTTCAGCCACAGTCTGAGCAGTGTAGGGATGCTTAAGGGAAATGAAATGACCATACTTGGTCAATCTATTCACGACCACTAAAATAGAGTCTTTATGGTGTGACAGAGGCAGCCCTTCAATGAAATCCATTCCAATATCTTGCCATGGCTTATCGAAATGAGTAGAGGTTGTAAAAGTCCAGGGTAATGGACATTTTCAGTTTTAACACGCTGAGAAATGTCACACACTCACCCATCTAAATATGTCTTTCTTCATATTAGGCCAATAAAAAACCATCTTGATCCTCCTGTAGGTCATTTGCTGTCCAGAGTGGCCTCCAATAGGTGAAGGATGGAGTGCTCCCAAACCTTCCTCCTTAAATCCGATCCTTTGCCAATGAACATCTTCTGTTTATATCTGATGATGCCTTGATAAAGGGTATAATTTTCCAAATTGGTGGGATTAGTGATTAAGTTTGTCAATATTTGCAAAGCAGTATCATCATGTTCATATCTCAAAAACTACTTCTTGCATCCAAGTAGGTTCCAGAGTGGAAAGAGCAGACAAAGAAGACTCTTCTTCATGTTTCTTGGACAGGGCATCAGCCACCCTGTTTTCTGTTCCCTTCTTGTACTGAACTTCATAATCCAGCCCCAGCAACTTAGTTAACCCTTTATGTTGTAATGCTGTAGTGATCTTTTGTTCAAGTAGATACTTGAGACTGTGATGGTCAGTTCTGATGATAAAATGCCCCACCATCAAGTAATGTCTCCACCTCCCCACTACAGTTAACACTGCCAAATATTCCTTCTCATAAGTAGAAAGACCCCAGTGTTTGGGAGCTATGGTCTTGCTGAAATATGCAATAGATCTACCCTCTTGCATTAAAGTTGCTCCTATTCCCTTAGCACACGCATCAGTCTCCACAATAAAAGGCTTTGTAAAATCAGCCAAGGCTAGAATTGGTGCAGTAGTCATGGCTTGTTTTAACTCCTGGAAGGCAATGTCTGCCTCTGTATTCCAACCGAAGGAATTCTTCTTCAACAGATTGGTCCACCCATAGTTCTGTACAAACCTTCTATAATATCTAGTCAGCCCTAGAAAACCCCTCTCTTCATAGGATCTGTATGTACACCTTCTCCAGTGATAATATGTCCTAAATATTCCACTCTGTCCTGCCCAAAGGTGCATTTGGATCTCTTGGCAAATAATTGCCTCTGTCTAAGGATGTTAAGCACAACCCTAAGATGTTCAGCATGCTTATGCAATGTTCACTATAAACCAGTATGTCATCAAAGAAAACCAGTACAAAGTCTCTCAAAAGTCCTTAAAGACATGATTCATCAGTCCTTGAAAGGTCGTTGGGGCATTAGTCAGCCCAAACGGCATGACTTTGAATTCATAATGCCCTAGATGAGTCCTAAAGGCCGTCTTGTATATATCTGACTCATGCATCCTAATTTGATGATAACCTGCCCTTAGGTCTATCTTGAAAAAGATCATTGTTCCATGAAGCTCATCTAATAAGTCATCCACTAGTGGTATAGGAAACTTGTCCTTTACAGTCATATGGTTTAACTACCTATAGTCCACACAGAACCTCCAAGCCCCGTCCTTTTTAACTAGAAGCACATGTGATGAGAATGGGGAATGACAAGTTTGAACAATGCCATTGTCTAACATCTCTTTAATCTGTTTTTCAATCTCATTTTTCTGAAAAAAATTGTACTTGTAGGGTTTGAGGCTTACAGGCCTTGCATCAGGTTTCAAGGGAATGAAGTGGTCATGATGTCTCCTTGGTGGTATAGAAGTTGGCACTTGAAATACATCTGCATATTCCTCTAGTACTAAGCTAATTTCCAAAGGTAAACTCTCCTGCTCTTCCATCTCCATGGCTGTGACAGTGAACAAATGGCCCCAAAAAGACCTCCCCTTTTTAAGTAACTATTTCACATTGTGAGCTGACATACTCTGTAAAGCTGCTTCATGATACATGCCCTTGAGTCTCACTCTTTTTCCCTTATGAGATACCTGTACCTCATAAGCTACAAAATCCAACAAAACTGGATTGTGATTCTTCATCCAATCTCCTCCCAGAATCATGTCACAAGCTCCCAATTTGATGAGTTTAAGGGAGTCTTCAAACTCTATTCCCTATATCTTCCACTTGAACCTAGGACAAGAATGGTAACTTATGAGTGAGTTGCCATTGGCAACTGTGACTCTCATGGGATTGACTTCCCTTATAGTGCTACCCATCTCTTTGGTTGTTTCCATATCTAAGAAGTTGTGGGTACTGCCGAAATCCAACAACACAATCAGCTCCTTCTTTCCTACTTCTCCTTTAAGTCTGATGGTGTTTGGGTACTTCTATTCCTGATAATGCATGTAGACTAATGGCCTCATCAATTACTAACTCTTCATTAAAGTTTGCTAAGTCTTCAGTCACTGCTTCTCCTATTATGATTTCTTCTGCTACTACTTCTTGGTCCTCAGCGGCAGTTAATGTATTCAACTGCTTATTCTTACATTGGTGACCAGGGAAATACTTATCTCCACACAGGTAGCATAATCCTTGCATCTTCTCCTTGACTATATTAGTTTATTGTTGGTTGTTGTCGATCCAGCCTGTCCTTCCTTCTGGCCAATCGTGTTCTGCCTGTTAATGTAGGAACTAAGTTGATTATTGTTTGGTCTACTCCATTGGGTCCTGTTCTTCTTGTTAGCTGCTTCCAACACCTTCTCTTGATGCCTCGCCTTATCCACTGCTTGGCTTAAGGTGAAAGGGTCAAGCATCTTGACTGTATGCCTGATATCCTCCTTTAGCCCTTCAATGAAGAACCCTAAGAAGAAATCCTCCAGAATGGTAGGGTTCCTAATCAAGACCCACACCTTTAGATCTTCAAATTTCTCCAGATACTCATTCACGGTACTCTTCTGTTCTATCTTCTTAAATTCTCCAAGTAAGTTCAATGCCCTGTTAGTCGATTCTGCAAATCTTTCACAGATCTCTTCAACAAATTCAGTCCACCTAACTGTTCCCTTGCTTAGGCGATAAGAGAAGTACCATGACTCCGCTCTCCCATTGAGATGAAGTACAGTCATTTCCAATTTCTCTTCTGGGCTGTCCATATTGTTGTAATGGAAGTATCTCTCACATATCCTCAGCCAAGCATGAGGATCGCCATCTTCAAAATATGGAAACTCGACTTTATGATGTGAATGATTTACCTGATTCCTTCCTGCAGGTAGTGCATTGAGATCCACTTCCCTATGGCGGTTACCAGATCCTCTAGCTTGCAAATTTCCAGGAGGTGTGCCCAGGATTCTATCCCTCACTGGTGCTAGTCTCTCCATCAGCCTATCCAATTTCCGTCCCAAGTCATCGATCTTAGCATCCGCAGACACCGCTTTTTGACTTGTGACCGCTACATGATTCATCCACCGCGCCTCTAATTTTTTAATGTTTTCCTCCATGGCTTTAGATTGTGTTTCTGGAACTTTCATTTGTAAGGGCCAGGATTATGCTCTGATACCAGTTGTAATATCTCTAAGAAATTAAGAAAACAATTGGGCATACCGAGTTTTATTACTTCAGCAAACGTCACAATTACAGATTAACATTCGACTAATAACCCTAGCTAGATTGCCATTGTCGATGCTTAAGCTCCTGCGATAACTCCTCTAAAGAAATAGAAGAGGTTGAGAAGAAGAAGATGAGAAAGATCGAGAGAAAGTCGGTGAGAAAGAGAGGAAAATACCGGTAATTTCATAACTGCCTTGGATCCCTTTCTGTTAGGATATTTATAGCTGTTATTAGCTGGGACTTCATCTGCACCATAGATCACTTAAGGATTCAACCAATCTCGACTGTCCGCTTCTTTACACGTGTCCTTCCTCATTAAACAGGTGTCAACTTCCGCAGTGTACACGTATATTCCCACTATGCTTTATTACCCTAACTCCTTATACTATCTCCGTGTAACCCTAGCCGCACTCGATCATTACATTTTCAAAGCGGAATTGCAAGAAAAACATGAAAGTAACATAGCAAGATATAAAGCAACTGAAGCAACATATAGTAATACACATTGAAGAATAAGAGAGTACGTGACTACTAAATAATACTATTAATAAGGAGAAGAGGAGAGGGGGAGGCCAGCCCCTAGCTCTCCCACATAAAGTGTGACAATATTTGACTACCTACCAACCTTCTACCTTAATCCTCAACCTCCAAACCTTCCTATCTAGGGTCATTGTCCTCAGTAAGCTGAAATTGTGTCATGTCCTGTCTAATCATCTCTCTTAATTCTTTTTCAACCTACTCTACCTCTCCTAAATCTTGCTACATCCAACCTCTCACAACTCCTTACTAGCGCATCCGGACACCTCCTCTTAACATGCCCAAACCATCTCAGCATCGCTTCCTCATCTTGTCCACCACAGAGGTCACTCCCACGTTTGCCCACATAACTTCGTTCACAATCCTCTCTCCCAGTACATTCACACATCCATCTGAGCATCCTCATTTCCGCTATCTTCATCTTCTGAGCATGAGCATTCTTGACCAGCCAACACTCTGCTCCGTGCAATAATGTTGGTCTAACCACCAGTCTGTAGAACTTAACTTTAAGTCCTGGCGACACGTTCTTATCGCAAAGTACCCCGAAAGCGAGCTTTCATTTCATCCACCCCGATCCAATAGGATGTGTGACATCATCGTCAATCTCCTCGTCTCCTTGGATTACTGACCCAAGATACTTAAGATTTCCTCTCTTGGATATGACTTATGCATCTAGCTTTGCTTTCACCTCCGCCTCATGCATTACGTCACTGAACTTGCACTTCAGGTACTTTGTTTTAATCCCGCTTAACCTAAAAGCTTTAGATAATAGGCATGTCTCCAAACTTTCAGCCTATCATTAACTCTACCGCGTGTCTCGTCAATCAATACTATGTCCTAATACACCACGGCACCTCCCCTTGAATATGCCGTGTCAATTTGTCCATCACTAAAACAAATAGGAAGGGGTACTAGGCCTTTTGTTCATAGTTAAGAAACAAAAAGGAGAAAAATTCACTGTTCAGGCTAAAAACACATTAAATCAGTTTTATGTCACCTTTACAAATACCAAGTTATAAGAAAGCAAAGAAAAGGATATTATCAGATGCAACCAAAGTAATGAACCATTTAGACATACCAGCAGTTACTGAACCACCAGGTGAATTAATGATCAATCTGATGTCCTTTTTCTGATCTTCTGCATCAAGAAATAATAGCTGGCTTATAATAAAATCTGCAGTAGTATCATCTACCTGTTCATCACCAAATAATTCCCCAAGTATTAGTAACAACTCCACAGTTCTATGATTGAAATATAAGATAGTTTCTCTTTGTCAAGTTCTAAACACAAAGAAATCAACCATATATAACATATCATCCACTGGCCATTCAATAAGAATTCAAGTGAAAGTATGTTCATTCGGAACGAAAAGCTATCTGTTTGGCCATTAATGGTGTGAATTGGTAACAAACACGAAAAGCCCATCTAAGTTAAAAATTTCCTTGCAGTGACACATTCTCCAAGCAATACTAATTAAACCAAGCAAGCTGCAGAAAAATTTCCAAAGTAAAACGGAACTGAAAAAGAAGGAGAGACTAATTCATACATGACCAATTAAAGAAACCAGGTACAAAGTTAAAATCTTGATTACACATAATGAATTAGAAAACCAAAAAAGAACAAAAAACCAAATCTCTAATAGAATTGTGGGAACCTGACACTAATTAAGCTAAGCAGAATGGAGTTAAATTAACAGATTAATACGGAACCCATGAGAAAAATAACCACAATATGGTCAATTAAGAACCCACATAGGAAGTCTAAAATTTTGACCATAAAGGGTGAATTAACAGAAACCCAAAAAACTAATCTTTATTAAATTAGTGACAACCTGAGAACCCAAGAAGATTATCCTTTGACGAAGAAGCATATTGGTAGTGTCAAGTTCTTCAAATCTGGGCAACCAAGAAGGCGCTTTTGAGTAACTGGAAACATCCCAATTCCTCGATAGTGTCGGCTTTGCTGTAGAAAAGTTATGGGTCGATGCTTTTACTGATAATCCTCTTCTTCGTGTGATAGTAACTGGTAGGGAATTGGTATGAAATTGTTTGACAAAACTAGAATTGTTATGAAGGCATGTTGAAGGTCTTGCTGGTGCCGAGGCTGTGGTGAATGTTAGACAACCTCCCTCCATCTCTCTCCCACACTTTGTGCTTCCCTCTGCTTTGATTGGCTTCTATGTGTGTTTCTGCTATTAGGGGTTTTGGCTAAGACGCTCCGAGACTCGAAAGATTGATTTTTCAGTTCTTTTAACAGATATTTGGAAATAAATAAATAAATTTAGTGTCCTAGTTCTTTGATTTTTATATGCTACTATAGAACATATGGTTCCTCCTTTTAAGATTTATGTGATATGATTTATGTGATATGCTTTCTATTAATTAGTTAATTTTTAAAAATTAATATTTTTTATTTAATAGTAATAATTTAATATAAATTAATTTATTATAAAATAAATATTTTAAAATTAATTTTTTAGCTTAATGGTTAAATATTTAAATTAAGTTCTGCATTTACACTTTTTATATACATATATAATATATTTCAAAACAAAATACCTTTATAATGTTTGATCTCTTTTTATTTTGCATCACATTGTATCAACTTTGTTATGTCATTACTATTTTTCTAAATTATTTATATATTCAGTAATTTATTCAATTTATTTTGCATTATTATTAACATTGTCTAAATTGTGAGGGCAAAATAGGAATAATAAGTAAATACAGGCAAAATAAAGGTCGAAAGAAAGAAGAAAAGAGGCAGGCAAACACCAACAACTTCATCATCTTGAATTGAAATATCTTATATTAAAATGATATTTTAAAATTATTGTTACTATTATTCCAAAAAATGACTGCACAGGCAACAAACATTTGGAAAAAATATAGTAACCTATAAGTAAAACATCCTCATCTTTATGCCGTAGTAGTCTTTCGGAGGGAAAAAAAAAGAGAAGATGTTATCGTCTTCAGTTATGATTCGACGCTTTTGCAGCTTCAGTGTCACCGCTTCTTCTTCTCCTATCACTTCCACTTCCAAGAAGAAGCGTCTTGTCTTTCTGGGTTCTCCTCAGGTTTGTTCGGATGGCACATTGCTTCCCATCTCCCCTTTCTTGATTTAAACAAAAGCATAAATTTTTATTACCATCTTTGCTGTTAATTGCATTATTGTAGGTATCTGCTTCAGTACTTGATGCTTTATTCAATGCTTCTGCTTCCCCAGATTCCCTTTTTGAGGTATGGTTCCAAATATTGATTGCTGTAGTAGTGCGTTTTATAAGATAAATTATTGAGCATTGTAATGAAATGGCTGCAAAATGTAGTGGAATTGATATAGAGGATTTATAAAGTCGACCTCAACTAGTTTAGGATTGAGGCATATTGGTGGTTGTGTTTGAATTCCAACTGAGGTGTGTTCTTTTTCATCTGGGCATAGACCTAATATTGTTAGATGTTTGTGTATGGACATTTGCGATGCCTGTGAGCAAGCTTTTATGTAAAGACTTGATTTTTAACTTTGTTGTGTACTTGAGTTGAAAGCAGGATTTAACCACTCCCCCCTAATTAATTTTGTTCACAGTTTATTCTATGTGAACATAGGAAATGTACACTCATTCCTCTCTTTTCTCTATTTTTCCTTCAAGTGAGCTTTCTTTGTACTAATGCCACACATAATCAGTCTGTTTCTTTTTGGCTTATTATTAAAGTTTTCACAAGCTTATTTTTCTTCTTTGAGTAAAATCAAGTCATCTTATTTCGTCCGGAAATGTTATACAAGTTCAAATTTTTCGGCTGCATCTACCTTTTGCATTTCTCAATCGAAAGTGTTTCTTGTCTGATTTGGGTTGATGATCTGCATTAGATATTTATGCCAGCAGTTTATATGTCTAACTAAAGATAATATAAGTATCTTTTCAGTTTTGGATTGTACTTAAACATTGTGGATTGGGTGGGAAACTGAGCTACCTTTGCGTTGGTTAGGTCACAGCCATTGTTACACAACCACCTTCTGGAAGGGATAGAGGAAGAAAAGTAATGCCTTCACCAGTTGCACAACATGCTCTTGACAGAGGCTTCCCTTCTGATATGATTTTCACACCTGTGAAGGCTGGTGAGGTAACTAGGGTTATTTACTATTTGTGTATTTAGCATTTATTTTTCAATATGCCACAGCTCCTCAGATGTCTTCCTTATGAAAAATTGCCATGGTGCCTTTTTACTGAAATCATTTTGATTGTAGAAACTTAAGTTTTGGTTATAATTCTTTAGAACATGAAATCAGATACATTCTCTAGGGTAGCAAGAAAGGTAAAAATTGGAAGGCTATGTTTCTTTTAGTGACCAATGATTTTTCCTAATAAGTTTAAATAAATGATGCTCTAGTTATGAAATTGTGAAAAACCAAATAGCTTCATTGATGCATATTTATGCTTTTGTGCCCACTGAAAAATGTCCAATCTCCAGACATCAATTCTGCTGATCAGTCTTCAGAAGTTTGTAAATTATATTGACTGGGTTCCATTATACATCTTATTAACTGTGTTATTGTGACACAGGAAGAATTTCTTTTTAACTTAAAATCTTTGGAGCCAGAGCTTTGTGTTACTGCTGCATATGGGAATATTTTACCCACAAAGTTTCTGAATGTTCCATTAAAAGGTTAGACAATAGACTTCTAATTATTATGCAATTCTACTTTGTAGGTCCCTAACTCTTTGTTAATGTTGCATTTTCATAATTTCAAGAGTTGGAGTTTGGAAGTTGTCAGAGTTGGAACCATTTTTCACTTGATGAAGAGCTCTTAGTTTTTTACTTTAGCTTATGATATACTTTAAGACACATTATTCTCGTATTGACATTTCCTTCGGTTTAAGAAGACCTTTTCTCAAGAATCTTCTAAAAAAGTAGTCAGTGAAATTTAGTGGTGAAAGCTTGGAATTCTAATATTTAAATTCAGTGCATTTCTTTGGTGATTCACAATGGAGGATCTGTGACACCAGTTGGGTGTCAGTACAGTACATTTTAACATTCTTAGATGGGAAAGTTGATGGCAGGGGAAGATCCAGTAAATGTAAACCAAGTAAGAAAGGATGTCAATGTAACTTAATTACTAAAGCTTAGGAGATTCTGAAGACGCATAAAATGATTAACTGCATATTTTGGAGTTAAAACCAAGAGGATGGCAGCGCTAATTATAGTGTTTTTCCCCGCATTATGCAGCTGTTTACAAAGATTTTTTTCACGCTTAAGCTCAATTATCTGAATGAGCTTTAGTCTTTTTGATCTAATTAAGCAGGAACAGTTAACATACACCCAAGTTTACTGCCTCTATACCGTGGTGCAGCCCCTGTACAAAGAGCATTGCAGGTTTCATTCTTCTGAAAGCTCATGAAATTATATGAGTGACTTGTTTAATGGATTTATGATTTTTGGAGCTGTATATATAATTTCAGGATGGTGTTAAAGAAACAGGGGTGTCATTAGCTTACACAGTTCGTAAATTGGATGCTGGACCAGTTATTGCTCGTGAAAGAGTAACAATTGATGATCAAATAAAGGTCTCTATGATTTTGTTTCCAGAAATGTTGTTTTTGATTGGTTTTCCATCATGAGTAGATGCTTGGTTAAGTTCTGCAAGTTCATTGTGCTGGATGCAGCAAAAAAAACTGATTCCCACTGCTTGCTATTATTGGAAAAAGATTCTCGTGATTATTCCCTAATTCCATTTTTTTCAATTTTCCTTGCAAGGTAAGGTCAAACAGTTAATGTTGGTGTATAATGATGCAGATACATGATGTGTCAATATACTCACTAGTTTTACCTTAACCACATTGCTGGTCCTCGCCTTATTTGTATCCTGGGAGCTATATATGTGTTGACTGCCCACTTCTGGGCAGCATTTTATCTTTTAATGAAATTTCTGATTGGTATTAAAATATCTTTTTGCAGGCTCCAGATTTACTTGACTTACTATTTGATCTAGGTTTGTTACTCTTACCTTCTACTCCCTGCTCTTCACTAACTGAAAATTTCAGTATTATAATGCTCATGTTCCTGGATTGGATGTGTATTCTTAGTTTAAAAGAAAACCTTTAGTTCTGTCTATGATATTGAATGCAACATTTGGCCTGTAGTATTGGAGAACAGAATGTATTTAGCTTTTATTTTTGGTCACTGCAAGTTATTTGTAATAGTTGGAGAATCTTTGGCAGGGTTTTAAGAGGTTGTATTCCAGAGTAATATTGTCAAGCTGCTCTTTCAAAATTCATGTGCCCAAATTACAATTGGTGTTGTTTTCTGTGCTATGTGCAAATATTGAGATGTCGAATATTTTTCATGATTCAGATTCCATTTCTTAATAGATCACGGGCTTTTATCATTCAGGTTCCAAACTTCTAATTCGTGAACTTCCGTCCATATTTGATGGGTCTGCATCTGGGAGAGCAGAAGAGCAAGATGACTCTAAAGCTACCCTGGCTCCCAAGGTAAAAATCATCCCCCAACAGTATTTCCACCTTTTGTTGCATTTCTTCCCAGTTTCAAGTGTAATGTACTAATGTTAAACCAAATGGAGAGGTGGGTGCATAGAACATTGCGGTGTTTAACACAAATTTTCCTGTATCAGCAACATCATGAGACCCTGAGAAGGTTAGATATCAGCCATTTTGCCTGGATATATGCCCCAGTATTATATACTGAGTTTAAGCTCAGACCTGCATAACAAACAGTTCAAGTTTTGTAGTTGGGCATTTTAATAGCCAGGACGGATATGTCTGTTATCTATCTACCTAGAAACCTCTCCTAGTTATTACATTAAGTATATCACTTGAAGGTGTTGGCTTCTATTGGCCCGTCGTAGGTGATTTTGAGAGGAAAAAACTCAGGATGTTTTGAAGAGAAACACAAATCAGTCCAGTGGATTAAGTTAGAGTGTGTTATGTTATTTCACTTTTGGTGTGAAAAGGAATATGTAAATAAGGTAGAAGTTTTGCTACGCACCCAAGAGTGTGGCGTAGTGGTCGATGAAGTGGATTGAGAACTATGAGGTCGTAGGTTCAAATCTCAATGGAGACAAAAATACTAGGTGATTTCTTCCCATATGTCCAAAGTCTTGGTGGACAAAGTTACCCGGTAACTCGGTTGGTGGGAGGCAGCAGGTGCCTATGGAATTAGTGGAGGTGCGCGCAAGCTGGTCCGGCACCACCTTTATCAAAAGAAAGAAGCAGAAGCTTTGCTAGAACTCATACAGACTCTCTAGGGTTAGAAGAAGGCCATACTTTTGGTGTTTTTCTCACTGTACATAAACTCCAGCACTAACTTCGTGCTGTTTATGAATACAATTTATTATCTTTTCCCCACACACAGAAAAAAAAAGAATGAAGGAAGATAATAGGCCCTGCGTATGGATGGAATATGATCTGGAACAGTCTCGTGTTATGTTGTGCAAATACCCCTGATATTGATTGAAGTTACCTTGAAGGATCTGTGCTTGGGGTTCAGGGTGGAGTGTAGTTGAAGGATCTCAAAGTATCTGGGAGATAAATAGAGATGATGTGCTGAGATGGGTCCTAACAGAATACTCTGATGTTCAAGTTAGTTCTCCAACTTTGAAGTAACAAATACCACATTTCAATTCGAAAATGTCAAAATATAAATGAAGGGGAG
>JACEIK010000400.1:205897-240923 GCA_018107945.1 Datura stramonium | reverse complement strand
CTTGAAGAGAGAGAAAATAGAGGAGAGATGTACGGTCATAATGAAAGAGAGAAAAAAGAAGAGATTTAAGGGGATGACTATTGTATGCCATTTCTTTTAAGCTTAATTTCTTAATAAAATTATTTGGTTAAAAATATGCTAATTTTATATAGGGATTGTATGTATATGTCAATCCCTCTTGTATGTATATACTGATAAGGTCATTCACACAAATGCCTCTATTTTAGATTGTTTTTAATTTTTGTCGCTTAAATTCATGGTCTTTAATTATTGACCTTCGCCACTTTAAGTGGCAAAAAATAGTTGAAAATGCTCCTAACAATTTTTTTTAAAAAATTCATAAGTTTGGTTGCATGAATTTGCCTTGTAATACAAATCCAGTAGCATGAACTTGGCCTAGGGACAAAAATTCACATGAACTTGTGTCTAGAGGCAGAAGTTCATTAACATAAACTTGTGCCTTGAGACATAAGTCTTGTAGCATGAACTTGTACTTTATAGGGTTAATCTGTGCTTGACGATTTTTTCTAAAAAAATATTAAGGGTAAATTTGTCTTGCAAAAGAGCAGAGGCAACTCGAGTTAGACGAGAGGTAGTGATGTAATTTTTAAAAAAAAATTAGATAACACTTAACTTATGCCTCTAGAGAAATATTCTCTAAAAAAGTTTTCCTAGCAAAATTAAGTCATAGTTAAAGATACTTTGGATAATAATTTTCATTAAATGAATAATAGGAGTAAAAATTAAAGACTACTAGTTTGAGAATTAAAATTAAAGACCATTCCAAAATCAGAGAAAGTCCAAGCAAAAATACTTGAAATTTAAAATCACTCCGAAATAAAAGTAACCGTGCAAAAACTTATATTGACAATATGGTTCATTCAGAAAATAAAAGTACAAAGCTACGGATGTCAGGCCCTTGATGGGCCTTGTTACCTTATTTTGAGATAATTACGGGTCTAAACTATTTGATTATCTAATTTATAAAATATGTTCAAAAAATATATATGTAGTGTATATTTTATATGAATTGTTTTTTTTTTAAAAAGAAGAAATATATCTATATTATACAGATAATATACATATTTATATGCAACAGATACACTTGCATTGGTAAGCTAGTTTCCGAAGGGTATATATCAGTAACTTTCCCCCTTTTTCCCTCATGCAAAGTGGTTAAGATGCACACCACATTTTGGTCCCTATTTATCGAATGGTCAATATTTGGGAGGCCAAGCAAAGGGTTTCATGAATCCCAAAAGAAAACTGAAAATCCAAAATGGTAATGTTGTCCTCATTTCCTTGGCTTGTAGTAAAACAGTAAGATGTGTAAATTAACATGAGTTTTAAGTTATATGTGTAGTGTGAAAAAATTTATACTACCACCTATTTTTCAGGTTATAATATCATATTCGAATAAAGTTTCTGCGTGGGATCAAATCATGTACGTACTCTACTCCCACACACATTGTCATGCTACTTACAAAAGAATCTGACACTACTACTTGCCTCTATATGGAAAAATGAAATACTCTGCCTGAATGCCTTATCTGAACTGTCAATCCTCATTTCCCTGGACTACTCAACTGGTCAAATCACACTTTTCTTACACCNCCAACTCCTATCTCTCTCTCTCTCTAAAGAACACAAAAACACTACACACACTGGCATTTCTGGGGATTTGTTGTTTTTGTACTGAGATGAAAGGACTAGCTGGCTAGCGCCATTTGTTCTTGTTGCAGCAGCTGTTTCTGAGTCATGTATTTGGTGCCTGCATTTCTCTGGTACTAGTGCTAGTGTGGCTGATATTTAGCCATTTGTAGGGTGATCCTTTTGAGGCAAGTTATAAAGACTTAAAATAGGAACAAGAAGTTCCAACTTCATTTGACAAAAGAGAACAAACTAAACACTGTTATCTACCTCAAAAAATGTCTGCTACTGCCCATGACTTTGAGCTTGTGAGAATTCAGGTCATTCACTTAGCTCTCATTAGTTCCTCATCTCAATTTTGCTCTGTATTTTTCTCTTTACCATTGTCTTCTGCCTTCTTTAACTTCTACTGGTTTGTTTTTTTGGTTTACAGACTTATATTCTTAAAGTTCAGATCAACTGTCATGGATGCATGCGGAAGGTGAAGAAACTGCTTAAAAGAATTGAAGGTACTCATTTTTCACTTACTATGAGTTATACTAGTAAAATCTACCACCACCTTTCTCCAACATGCACATCAGGATAAAATAAAAGAGAGGGTGAGCAAGAAATATTTCAAAATTATTGCTTTGGCAGATCTTAATTTAATTTAATTTTTTCTAAGGAGTGTCTGCATCAAACCATTTATGTGCTTTCAACAAAAGAACAGAAGAAGTTCATACTTTAGAATAAAGGTTATTTACATTATGGACAAAACATTTGGCTTCAGGGGTTTATCAAGTGAAAATGGATGTTGATGAACAAGTGGTTGTAGTATCTGGGAACGTGGACTCTGCAACACTGATCAAGAAGCTAAACAAATCTGGGAAACATGCAGAGCTTTTATCAGAAAACCCAATGGAAAAGCAAGAAAGAGAGCTACTCTTTAACTGGTTCAATGACGACTTTCACCAAAACCAGGGAGCTTTAAACTGGTGTGACAAAGAGAAGACTCAAACCGGAGAACTCCTTAACTGGCTCAATAGGAACAAGCATCACAACGAAATGCACCAGTCCTACAATTCTCTTGGAACCTCCAAGAGACAGCCTATGTTTGCCCCTGTTGAACTAGGCTTCGATCATTGGGGCAACAAAGAGTTTCTGGACCAGAGTATTGGAATTGACTCTCTCACAAGTGAAGAGTTTCTGGCTCAGAGTATTGGAATTGACTCTCTCACAAGTGAGACAAACCAAAACCTTCATGAACTAGGAAACATGGATTATCCATATAATGCTCGGGAAGATAACATAATCAACAATGCAGATTTTGGAAGAACTTCCCCATTTGAAAATCTGCAAAATATACAAGGCAGAAGAAATTCAATGGTTGAGTTTCAAGGTCTCCTAAACACTAATCCTAGTTTTGCTCCAAACCAAGGTCTCAGAAGTATTAATTCCCCTTTCGCTGATTTGGAAAGCAAAGAACTAGGAATACAGAACTCATTTGCTGCTCAAGGGGCTTATGGATATCAACCAAGGCCATTCAATGAGATGAATGACATACAGGCTCACCACTACAAATATCCAGCTTCAACAATGAACCCTTTATTTGATTACCCTTCAACAATGATGAACTCTTACAGGCAAAACAGCCACGGCAATGACATTGACAACTTCACCAGCGATATTTACACATATCAACCAGGGAGAATTCTCAATCAGACGCCCTACGGTGTCTTTCCACCCAAAATCAGCCATTCTTGGAACATGAATAGCTATAACAATTGAGAGACTTGCCATCCCTACATATATATGTAGTTTAGATTTCAGTTTTCACATATAAACAACTTTCGTTTCCTTCTTTTTTTTTTTAATAAGTAATTTCACTTTTATACATTTAACTGTGTAAAAGTTTGTTGACACTATCCTAGTACTTTAACCTATTGTAATATCCTAATAGGTAACATGCTTTATTTCCCAAGCTACTAAGTCCACCTTTATGCATTCAAACGTTGTAGTGATACTCCCTGCGAAAGACTACGTGACGTTATCTGCTTTGCAATATAGAGAAATCACAATTGCAGTAAACAAGCATTTTAATGTGAAGCTCAAAAAGAGAGGTAGTTATAGAGAAATTAACTCATCTCAAAAGTGTTAGTTATGAAATATGAGTTCCCATTCAGTAGCAAGAGTAAGTAATCTAAGCAAGTGGTCTACATAAAGCAACCATAAATAATTTACAGAAAGCAGTGATTAAACAAGTCCACCAACCGCTGATACATCTTCTTCTGGACATGAATCATCTTTGATCAAATAGCTAAAGAGAGGCCCCACGGCAACTGACGAGTCAAAGGACGGTCCGCCATTCCAAAAGACGGTCCGCCATTCGGAAGACGGATCAAAGTTGAAGAACTCTATAAGCCAGTTGATGAAGTAAATAACAGACCATTTTTCCAGAAGACGGTCTGTCAATAAAAAGACGGACAAAGCCATGAAGTTATCGCTTGCGTGCTTTTCTACGCCTAGATTCTGTTTTCTGCCATTTCTTTCTACGTACTAATTTGCTCTTTGGTTTCAATTTCACTTCAGGAGAAAACTCAAAGTTTGGATCTCTCATACGAGCTTGAATATCTTTGAAAAACTGCATATTCAATTTCTTAGGTCCGCCTTGCCTCAGTTCGGCATATTCTGGTCCTGAAATGATGTTCTCAAAAGCACCAATCAGAATGTCCAAATCGCTCATAACCTCCCAAACATTGATGTAACGCCCATCGGGTCCCTTTTTCAATTTCTTAAGGGCATTCTCCACTGCAATTTTTCTAGCTTGCTTTCCGGGAGATAACTCTTCAGGTTCCTGCTCAGATTTCAAGGCTTCAGAGAGTGTTCTATATTTAGGTTTTTCCTCAAACTCAAACAATTTATCAATGTATCTATCACTCTTTTCGTTAGGGTATGGTTCAGTCGGAATATCATCATCATCATCTCCTTCGCTACCGGTCCATAGTGTCTTCTCCTCATCACTATCAGACCACAGACTTCTCAGTTCGTCACTATCATCTGCATCAATAGGACCGTCTTGCTCTTTTGCTCGCTGTTTGGCTTTCCTAATCTCTTTTTTCAGACGACTATGATTATCACCTTTGTCGGAGTCACTTTCATCTTCACTTGCTGTCCAAAGACGGCTCTCTTCGTCATCCATTTGTTTTGCCCACGCTTTCTTAAATTCATCCGGTTCAGGTATACCACCACCAAATAGATCATAGTTGGAACGTCTATTACGTGCATATGATCTCAATACTGCATCAAATAAAGCACCTCTTGAATTTCGTTTGCAAGTTACTATACTAGCAAGAAGAAAAAGGTCAAAATGCTGATTGCTGTGTGCAGAAAGTACTCCATATTTCTAAACTAGATGCTTTGACTTCTGGCCTATATCAAGAAGTTCCACGCAAATCAAATTTGGGGACTAATAATTGTGGCAACTTCAACGAAAAATTAATTTGAAAAAGTTGATGCGTTTTCAGGGAAAAACAGAGGTCAAAATTATGGTGGCACAAACACTAGAATATTCAATTGATGTATAACCAACCAAGAAAACAGAACTTTAACGAGAATCTTCCAAATTTATATGTTTTTGTTTCATTTCAAAGAACAGAAAAAGGAACTCCAAGAAACAATCAGACTGCCAACTGACAAGTACTAATGAAAGGAGGAGTGCTCAAGTACTGGGACAGATACATACAAGTCTATTATAAGGCGAGCTACAATTTTATCAACCGGTGAAGTATGGTTTGCCTATAAGATAACAATAAAGGAAATGCAGCCCTGTATATTCTTAGATAACTATAGAATTTAAGGGTCCTTTTATACTGAACACGTGATTATGATCAGCAAAAATCAATATCAATTGATAGAGTATCAGCAAAACCTCATCAAAAGAAAGACCTGTGAATTAGTTTCCAGAAAATTATCTTGAAAGCGGAAGTGGGAATATCCATGAAGAAGTCTATCTCAAGTGACAAGCACATAAACATACATATTGCAGACTCGTGGAATGAGAACGCAGTTGAGTAGATTACGGACATGCAAAACACAAATTCTTGTCCAGGGCCATGGTTCAACAGCAGAGGCACAAGTAGTAGCACCTAAGAGGCGAAATATTGAAGCAGAAGCATAGATGTGCCATAAAATTATTCACCAGGCGACTCGATACTAGATTGAAATTCATTTACTTGATTGAAGAATATATACACCCGCATGAGATTGACAGGAACTTTATAAGTCACTAAATCAGTCCATCCGTAACTCAAAAAGTCCTTAGGGTTGAAACTATTACTCCTACAACTGAGCAACCCATATTCTGATCCACCACTTAAATTCTGATAATCTATTCTGTCCTTCGACTGCCTTGGAGCAGTCAAGGGTTTCTAATATTTCATTGAGAATTCTCACAAACAGATTGGCCATGTGAAAAGAAGCCTCATCTCCATCACTTGTAATACTCTTGAATGTCCAAGGGGTGCCTTTTAAACACCAGTAATACATCACAGGGTGGGAAAATAGGCTTCAAGCTCTATCACACTTTACCAATTAGGTTGACAGGAGTGGGGAGAACTAACCTTGAAATTGGAGCATAGGATAACAATAGCCATGGGGTACAGTGTGTGGATGAGACTGGAATGTGCAGGGTAGCAATTTGGCTCCAGTAATTGATCTGCACATGCAGCCAATTGTACAAAGGCGAGAAAACCTTCGAGCCATTTCCTATTTGTGCAGAGAAAAGACCATAAAACTCAACCCCAACTCCGAACCAGCTTCTTTAAAGGAGAAACTAGAGAACTACAGTTGGGAATCAAAACCTTTATGACCAAATTACACTCTGTAACATTTAGGATAATATAATTACCTAGCTCATGTATTAGTTATTATTTTTTTAGCCTAATTTTTTTTATTAGTTTATTTTTTTTTATTGTTATTTTTTTTCAGCTATTTATTTCTGCTTCGTGTTCTTCTTATTTCTTTTTTTTTTTCTTCTGTTTTTTCGTTCTTTTTTTTTTTCTGTTACTTCTTTGTACTGCTTCTTTCTTCTTCAGTTCTTTGTTTCTTTCCTCTTCATTCATTCTCTCTTTCCTTTTTCTTTTTTTATCCTTTTTTTTCATAATTTTATAATTTTAAATTTATAGATATTATATGTACATTTGATATTATTTATTATTATAAATTTAAATATTATTTATTTATGTGAATTAAATTGAATTAAAATTCCGAATGGGCGTGGGTTTAAATTTCACTGGTGCACTTAAAAATCTTAGCTTAGGTCTAAATTTAATTTTCTTATTTTCTGTTTTGATATACACAGAAATAAATAAATAAAATAAAATTTCTCTTCCTATATCACATATTTTTTTCAATTTACGATTTTTACCTAACAAATTTATGATTATAAAATTTATCAGATTGCTCATATTGAATGAACATTCTCAATATGATGTCTTGCATCTCCACGATCTTTAGCACGAGATTTTGAGTCTCACGTGTCTACCATTTCAATATTAAGATATCTTTTCAAATTTGAATTTGTTCATTGAATTCGAGTCCTTCTACTTCATATTTATTTAATATAAATATAATCACAAAATTTAAAAAAATAAAATTATTTAGTAAACTTCAGGGAATAATATTTCTTTATGAAAAATGCATGACTTGTATTCTAATGTGATCCCCTTCTCTTCTTTCCTCAAATACCATCTCTCCCTTAGCACTTTCATGATGATAAAGTATTTCCGGTCCACTTTCTATGCCGTGTTTTATTAAGTATAAAATTTACATCGATAATAAAGGAAAAACTATTAACTTATTGAGTAGAAACAGTTTGATAGAAAGATACTGCATTATAGTGTAAAAAATTGAATTTTTAGAAATTAAAAAGTTATTCCATACAAAATAAAATGATGTTACAATGTTTTTAAAACATTTCACGATGAAAATAGCTACATCTAGAATACTCTTTTAACAAGATAGATAGGTTAGCTTCACCTGTGGGGGGATTCAACAGAATCACCATGCTCTCTATCAACGTTCACATGACTTCACAAAAAGCCAAATGTGAATTTCTAGCAGATTTTAAATTGTCAGGTCTAAAGCATCATTCAGTTCCATCAGGTTCAGTTATAAAGGATCCTGATCAGAATTCTCACTACATGGTCATCCTAACATGTGAAAAACAAGCAGCTTCCCTTTCAGTGGTTGTAGTTATATACAGATTAATAGCTACATAATTCTCTAATGATAAGTTTACACCAGACAAAAATTAATGTTGTTCAATGATCACAATAATTTGATATGATTTAGCATACGACTTCTATAAAGCAGCAAAACACCACTTTCTGAATCCATGTTTCACTTCATATTTTTTAATGGACGCATGCGCCTTTCATGTTAATTGAGCTGTCACATAAGTGGAGGGTGCTAGCCTATTGGATCAGAATCTTTCAACAGCAGCTCTTCGAAAACATGATACATCAACATTGGCAAACAGCTAATTACACTTGGATCAAGTCTCCTATTCATGTTGCTCGTGTTTCAGTGATCTGGATTGTCTACAATCTCCACCACTGGAGCGAACTGCAGAAGTCAAACGACCTAATGAGACGGAAGAAGTCAAAAAAGGAAAAAGAGATGAACAGCATCTGATTTTACCAAACCTCGTCATCTTCTTCAAAATACATTCCATCAACTGCACTGTTCTGCTGGAAGTCCCATCCAAGAGTCTGCTCAAGCAGCTCTCTCAGTTTTCTAGTCTATCATTCAAACAAGAAGAAAAACCCGCCATTTATAATGTGTTCAAGACAGGAAATTGAAAAGAAAAGCTCAATACTTGCATTTGTAGCAGTTGTTCAGTGAATCTGGAATTGCATTCCTAAAGGAACAGAAGGTGGATTATACTCACCATGAAATAGTTAACTCAAGTAGATTATTAAGAAGGCAGTGTTAAAACAGTACCCTGAATGCTTAAGCATAGAAGTGCATAACAGATTTTTATAGAATACTAAAGACATGTTGATTATCCTTCCTAGTGATTAAATTCAGCTATTACGTTGACATCCCGCTTGTCTATTTGACAAAGAATTATAAGGTTCACAACTTTCAGTTTAGATACACTTAAGAAAATAGACTACATTCACTAGTTGATTTCACTGAAAGACATAGTCAAAACAGGACAGATACAGACTCTCATTTGAGTTGAGAGTAACTAGCAGGAAACTATGATGCAACAGTCCATTATAAAGAATGCTTCTGATTCTATTCTCTGGCGTTGGATCACGAAATAAACCATAAATTTATTTCAAAGAATCAAAAGCAATCAAATAGTTTGGAGGCATACCCAAGTCAGGAGGTCTCCATCAACCATGGAGGCATCAAGCACCAATGAGAAGAAATCCTGAAACCAATGGATTAAAAATGGCTCAATAAGACACATACAATCATAATCAAGATATATACTAACCAAAGTAGAACCATCAACACGACAACACCCATATTTTTCAGTAGTGTGAGTGCTTGACAAGCTACCAAGGTACGGCAGCGGTAACTAAAGTGAAATGAAAACCCTGAGAGACGGTTCAAATCCTAGCGGAGGCAAAAGATGATAGGTGACTTCTTCCCATGTACCCAAGCCTTGGTGGGCAGCCTGTGTTGGTTAGAGGTAGCAGGTCCCTTATTGAATAGTCGAGATGTGCAAGCAAGCACGGACATTCCCCGTTAAAAACAACGTTTATAAGATGTGTCAAAGAGTTTTGACATCTACGGAGCATGTCACTTTCGAAACAAACCAGGGATTTTACCTTACAAAGGTGGCGCAGGAAGTTATCAGCAGACAACAAAGACTCGTCCAATGATGTCATTGCACCCTTCTCTGCCCTGCCAGTATCCTTACTATCCTTCTGAAATCCAATCTTCAACTGATAATATATTGCTTTGATGAACTGATGATAAATACAGTTTGCAAGAGTCAGTACGTATGAATCTAAAAGGATGAAGAAACTCAAAATAAATTCAAGGAATCTTTTTCCACTGAAATGTATGCAATATGGTGCTGCATGGAGAAGTAAGAGTCTACACCAATTGCATTCTCAATATCCACATGCATCATTCATCTCATTAGAGGCATAACTGATTCAGAGAGATAAATTATACATCATGACCTATGTTGCTTGGACATGCACCTGCCAATATTTTTGAGGAGTTCGAGCAACACAGATTATGACTATTTTCACCCTGTGTACTAGAGAAATCAGGATACCATAATTTGCCCGTTAAATGCATCAGAACATTGTTATTGATGCTAAAAATAGACTAGAGAGTTTAACACGATGGAACCACAGGTCCACTATGTTCTTTTACCCAACTTCACTCCAACAAGCATGGTACCATACCATTGGCCACGTTTATTCTCATTGTTCATTAACCAGAGTAAAAGATCACATAAGCCCTGCATTGCTTAAAATGCCTCTACAATAAGATCACTCCTATGGTAAAGGAAATCCGTATAAAGTGAAATAAATAAATCCTAAAACACATACTGGATTTCTCGTTTTCACCATCCATATTAACTGATAGGATTTCTCATTTTCACCTTATGTTTGGAGTTGTGCAAATGCAATGATAAAATCATTGAATTATTCCATAGGCCCAGGTTTCCCACCACAGAGCTGGAAGATACATATACAGTCAGACCTCGCTATAGGTGGCGTTTGTCTGAAAATTTTATGGCTGCTATAGTGAGGTGCTGTTATATATGTATATTAGCATTTAATGTGTAGATTTTATTTAGTTGTTATAAATAAAAGTAAATAAAAATCTAGTTTAATGATTTTATGTATCAAGAAACAATGTATTTGTTAACCAATTTAACCCAAAAAAAAAGGAGAAAAAAGAAAAGAAAGAGTGTGAATGTAAAAAAAGGCAACCAAACTACTAGTAGCCTTTCCTCGTGAAGTTACGATCATAACTAGTGGGTGCAATTTTAATATAATTTTTTCTTTTAAATATTAATACTTCAAATTTACCATATATATAAAATTAATCATGATTACCATAAATATTTTGATATTTATTTTTATAAATANGCTGGTATAGAGGAGTAATTTTATAAAGAGTGTACCGCTATATTGAACGACACTGCTGTTATAGGTAGAATGTTGCTATAGAGAAGCAAAATATAATATGAAAAATCGATTCTATAGAAAATCATGTCGTTATAGTGAAATGTTATTATAACGAATGATTGTTATAACGAGGTTTGACTGTATTTCTATAAGACAACATGCACAGAAATGATATATTCTTTGAAACTTGAAAGTTACCTTGGTGAATAGCTGAGTCCTTGTGTGGAGAGGCTGCAAAGAAATCAATGGTTAGACTAGACATAGAGCCCGTTTGGTTTAGCTAAAAAAAAGTGGCTTTTAAATATAAGTGCTTAAAGCACTTTTTGAGTGCTGAAACTTATTTTATAAATAAGCAGTTATGTGTTTGGATAAAAGTGTTGAAGCTGAAAAAAAATTGTTGATGTGTTTGGTACATATGACTGAAATGCCCTTAAAACTGTTAACACTATAAAAAGTGAATTACTATGATATTTTCATTTCTAAAATAATTAAAATTTAAATTATTTTTTTTATTTTTAATATAAACTAATTATTAAAGTTTTTTTTAATTTTTAAAATACATAATTTGAATAAAATTAGACAAATCTCCCCTTTACTTTTTATTAGGAGTATATTCTATTTTTTCTTTGTAAAATTGAATATAATAATTTAAATAAATTAATACACTTTCACATTTTTTCCTCTTTTTTTTCTTTTCAGATTTTTAATTTTTTTTCTAATATGCACAAAAAATAAAATTTTGTCAAAGATTTGAGTGAGGGTATTATTGAAATTAGGAAAATATTATGGGATAAAAAGGTAAAATAGTTTGGTCAAACTTAAATGACTTATAAGCCAAAAAATAAATGGCTTTTGGTTTTTTTAAAGCACTTTTCAACTTTTTTTAAGCACTTTTTGATAAAAAAAAACACTACAAAAAGTTAAAAAATGCTTATAAGCTGGTCAAAGCTAAACCAAACACCCTCATAAACTTGACTTTAAAAGTAGACCTAGGATTATGATGTAGGTTCCTTAAGAAATTCACATAGACTGGAACATGGAAATTACAGTCAAAAGCAACTTAGACTTTTATGATTTATCTGAAAGTATCAACATTGATCACAAGAAATAAGAGAGACAGAGGATTGTATTATTTAGCTCCGATCGCATCCGGAAATGTAAGTGGAGAGGAAGATTCTCCTGGCCACATATAAGCTGAGGGATTGATGTATACTTACAGCTTCTGTACAGCCAAGTAATAGGCTGACTAAAAGCTTCCACTGCAGAAAAGCTTCAAGTGACTGTCCCATCTGAAAATTTTTCACATATTAAACTTCAAGAACTGTCTTCTCAATTAAGTTGGTTCATCACATAAATAGCTTAAGAGCAAAGATAAGTTGAAATATAAGTTGAAACTGCTAGCTGATACCAGAAACGCTACAAATGCGAATTGTAACTCTCCCAGAAGTGAATCTTCTGAACCACCATATTGCTTCGTCAGAATGGTCTCCAATATTTGTGTCTGCATTGAAGATAAAAACTAAAGTTATTCTCCAAAGCAAAAGAAAAGAAAAAAAGAAAGACTAGTCAAAGTTACCAATTTAAAAAAAAGAAAGAAAGAAAGACTAGTCATTTTATAGAAACTGTGCAGATTTTAGCCAGATACCTTGTCAAGATTCATGTTAGTAAGATCTTTTCCTGAAGCTCCCTTTAGCTTGATAACACGAGGAATTGAGGTGTAATAACAACCTTTACTTGGCGACTTCTTATCAGGCATCGAGAACTTGCTACTCTTCAACTGCTCAGCCAAGACTTTCTCCATGGCTGTCTTAGGAACATTCTCAACCATTTCAGATTCAGAAATAATTGTGATTTCTCCTCCAATAGGTTCTGCCAAATGATGAAACTGGTTAAGCATATAGCAAAAGGAGAACAAGACAGCAATAATCACACACACAAACACAGTCAAAGACAGAAGTAAGAAATATTGCTGCCAAGCTAGAAATTGCCAAGAGTAACTCATTTTTTATTTAATCAGGGAGAGATAAACCATCATCTATGACATGAAACACACTAGCTGAACCAATTCCATTGGGCTGGTCAAAGAAACCAAAGGCTCGCAACAAGGCTGTTTATTTTAATATGAATTCAAGTATAATTATCTCCGGAAATCATATCCCACAATTAATAGGATTAATACCCTGTGTGACCAAGCTTTTGGGAGGCCAAAAGTGCTGCTTTTTTTCTTCAAAAAGTGCTTATTTTAAAAAAAAATGAGGAGTTTAGCTAAATTTTTTGAAGAAAATAAGTGTTTTTGGGAAGTAGTACAAGTTGCTTTCAAAAGCTTAAACTGATAGTTTTCCCCCAAAGTACTTTTTTTTTTAAAAAAACCTTTTGAGAAATACACTTCGAAGCACTTTTTAAAGGTTTGGTCAAACACTAATTGCTTCTCAAAAGTGTTTTTAAATTGATTAGCCAAACACAAACTGCTTCTCACCTAAAATACTTTTTGAAAAACATTTTTGAGAAAAATACTATTTAAAATAAGCTGATTTTAGAAGTTCATCCAAACGGACTTATAATAATGGTATCATGTTACATATGGGATCCTAGGCGCACAACTAATGGGACTAAGTGTCATCATATATCAGGCACCATCTTATACCACAAAAACAAAAGGGCTGAGAGACATTGCTCCCACACACTCTCAAAGTTGCTATCTCTTTATCTAGCATTCTAGCTTACTCTGAAAGAGTCTTATTATCCAATATCCAATACATATTTTCATTTTCATTTTTTCTTGTTGATAAATGATAGTATTATTTATCCAGTACCTAGAAGGCTTACTCATGCAATCAGTGGACAGTCAACAAAGTAGAAGCTCTCCTTTAACTCATATATCCATGAATCAACTCTTCTTTGTATGCCTGTTCTGGGACAACCCACATTCTAAGATTTGATGGTTAGAACTAGAGATGGTAAAATCAAGCCATGAGATCATAAGCTGCCAAACTTACTCAAGTTTGGGGTGATAATTGACCTGCTCATTTATTAGCTCAACCCATTTCAGCCCAACTCATTTAAGTTCATCAAAGTTTGGGCCGATGTCTGACCCAAATTGGTTCATGAGAAATCTTGTCAAAATATTTTCAAAAAGAAATTATTTTATTTAATGTATTATATTTAGTCATAATAAAGAAAAATATTAATTTTATAGGTTATCAAAAGATTATAAAAGAACAAATAAAGCAATTAAAACTTAATTAAAGTTGCGGGTTGAGTTGTGACCTGCATATTAGCCATTTCAGCCCAACCTGTTTCAGCCCAAGTAACCTTGGGTGGGTCAATAACCCAATCATTTATTAACTCAGCCCATTTTGACCCGCCCAAATTCATCCCAACCCAGCCATTTGCCACCTATAGTTAGAACAACCCTCAAAGATTTCTACTGTATTTTTCTACAATCAATTTTTTTTTAAATTCTTTAACTTGAAAAAATCACACATAAGAAACATAGTACTGCAGCTTCCTATGATCAATCATGAATGCCATTAGAGATGTGAATGGGAGAATGAAAATTACAAGTTACGAACTCGTAAAAACCACCGTCAATTATTTTTAAAAAAGGAAAAGATGAGCATAAAAGGAAAATACCCACGCAGTAAGTGGAGAAGCAATTTGACTTGTAAACAAACAATCTTCTTATTTATTTGAGAAAATCTTGTGTTGGAGTATTGATTTACACCAATTAACACCCCAAACTCAACAAACTGAGAAGCAAAATACTCGGAACACATTTATATCAACCAAAATTCTACAACTCAAGGGAGCTGTTAAAGTTGCCAGAGTACAAACAGAAGTTTGAAGGTCAATTTCAGCTTACTGGGTCTATATTACGCATTAATGTGCTGATAACTCTTTTATAATCAACTCAACCAAGGATTCCACATCTTTAGCTCAGATGCTGCCCTCAGTTCTCATTGTCAAAACACTACGAGACAATGCGAGAGCAATGTACTCACCAATACTTTCAATGGTACTCTTCGTAATAAAGTTAGATAAGTGTTTCCAATCTCCATACTGATCCAATGCATAAGGGCCAAGTTGTCTGTCAAACTCCAATTTTTTCACTGCTTGAGCATATCTCTCTTCCTTCAAAACAAACTGTAAATAATCAATTTATGAAATAAGAAAAGTCTTCTCAAGCAACAAAAATGCACGCAGGAGATATTTAAGAAGAGTGTTGCATTAGATGAAAACAAGTTCCAACATAGGATCAAAGTCAGAGAGAATACACGATTAACCAATATACATAATACCATTCACCAGTGCAGTAGACAAGCTGAAGCTCAACAGGCTGAGAGATCATATGTAGAAAAGACCAAAATGAATTATCGTCTGACTTATCTAAGGACATGTAACTAATGGAAAAGCTCAACTTGCACTATAGCACCAACAGTTTGCAGTATCAGTCAAACAAGTCAGTAACTAGTCCCTTATTAATGAATTGTTCTCTTATCATCAATAAAACATGTCAGAAAAGAATGGTTCTATGGAAGATATAAATTAATATTCAAGTGAAACTATATGTCCATCTAAGTTCATCTAATTGAATAGGATGAACTAATGGACAACATGCTCGCTAAAACTAAGAGGTAAAAAAACCAACTAACAGATTTCATCCTTTCCAAGTCGTGTCCAAGTTTTGCACAAGGTAGGAATGGGAAAGTATTATTTCTTAATTCTGAAGGTCAATTCTCTTATTTATATAGTAATAGTCTCTTCATCAATTTAGTTGCTTTCATAATTATGGAAACAATTACATTACCTTTATCTATCAAAGAAAGTAATCATGGAAACAACAACATCATACCCAGTGTAGTCCCACAAAGTGGGGTCAAAAGATGAAGTATCATACTGGGTGATAAGATTGGGCTCCACCTTATTAGCGAACATGTTATCGGCTAGCTTTTAACATGCTGGATCAGAGAAGATTTCTCTACATGCATAACACAGCACCAGCAACAACATACCCAGTATAACACGTCAACGACAAGGGAAAAAAAAGAAAGAGAGAAAGAGGAGTAACAAAAATTCTTCAAAGAACTCACCTCTTCTTCTGATAATTTGACAAATCGCTCCTCCTTTGGATCCCATTTCTTAACAATTACCTGCTCAATTATCATTGGAAGACAGATTAAGTTTCCAACATACTTTGCCACAAAAGAAAAGAAGACACATTTAGTACATTAATGGCAAATGAACAACCGTTCAGACATAGAAAGAAAGCAATCAGCAAAAGAACCAAGTGATTAGCATATAAGAAATCTATGATAATATTACTATATCCGTGTCTACGGTCTGGCAACATAAAACTGTACAAACTCTATCTAGCAATCAACATTAGAAAAGCTCAGAACAATTGTGGACATAGGTTGATCAATATATAAATGCAGATGTGGCAAATGAGATTTTTTGTTAACCTCTGAAGGGCTCGCATCAACGAAAAAACCAACTATTGGTGAGAACTCATTCCCTTCTCTGCACCAGAAGAAGAAAAGGCAACATTAGTTGTTGACCAATCATATTTTTTCCTAAGAAGAGAAAAGAAACAAAAAAGCAACAAACAAGGCAGCAAAAGACAATAGAGTACAAAAATTAAAAGGTTTGGCAACAGAAAAGGATTCTTCCAGTACAAATGAATGCTAAACTGTTAAGAGCAGAGGCGGAATTACGCTGGGGGTATGGGGGTCACTGGCACCCGGTAGCTGGCAAAAATTCTGTATATATGTGTTATATGTATATCTGCGCATTGAATATAATTTTTTGGCCCCCTGAAAGACGAGGCTCATCTGGGCGCCTTGGTTCAGTAGTTCGCCAAATATTTTACTTTACATGATGACTTGGGTTTGAAACCCACTGCAGCATCTCTTCTCTAAATTTTTTTTTTCTTTTTACTTAAACTCAACTGCGGCATCTTTACTTCTTTGAATTCAAGGTTATTTTCTACTAAGTAGTCCATTACTTTACATTTTCCTTTCTTTTATCATTTTATAAATTGAGTGGAAATCATTTAAACCTTTTCAATTTTACTTTAAAAATCAAGCTCCTTGACAACTTTGAATAGTCGATATTTTTCCCCTTCTCTCCTATGCAATCTCTATTTCCCTTGACTTTTCTATTCCCATCCATGTAACACCTTTTTATATTATATTTTATTTATATAGGTGTTTCACCTAGCTATAATCTAATTAATGTCATATTATCTTATTATAGTTTTTAATTTAAGTTCATTAATATTAATATTTTTTTTAATAATTATTATTGTAGTATAACGTGCATTAAGTGACTCGTTTTTGTAATATGACAACTGAGAGTCTGAGACTCTTAGTTTTTTGACTGTTGAACATACCCTTATTTTAATTTTATTTAAGTAAGCTTTTGATAATTTTAAAGTTTGAACACCCTTTTGACCAGTGACTCATTCTTTGTTCGAAAAAAACTAGAAATTTGAAGTTTGAAATAGCCTTAAAACAAACGCCTTCCTGTAGCACCCATTTTGCAAAGAAATCTACTTGGTTTCTCTTTCTTTCAAAACTTCCTATTCTTGTTCACAATATAAAAACGAATTAAGTTCAAGTACGATGGATGACTTACTTTTATTATATTAATATCAAATTAATGATATTCGATAATATTAAAGTTTTGTTGATAAGTTATCAAAAATTCATAGTCATTAAGTTTTTAAGAGTTTTATGCCTAACTTTGGCACTAGCAGTGAGCACATTTAAAGGCAGAGGTGTCTCTTCGCGCTCAAATCCTAGGTCCGCCTCTTAGTTAGGGAAAAGGTCAGAGCTGCTCATTAACTTGAAACAAGGTGAATGCAATTTGAGCTTTCTAGGGCTGAACTATATAGTTATGATATTGAAATAAGTAGCCTATATCAGTAAAAAGGTTTAGCAACATAAATGGATTCCCATGGAACAAGCAGGAACCTAAATTGTTAGGAGGAACTGAGCTGCATTCACTGGAAACAGAAAACTCGTGTGTAGAGTTTGACGTTTCTAAGCTAGAGTCTACAGTTATGAAATTAAAAATGAGTTGTTTAAATGGGCAGGTTAGTCTAGAGGTGCCCCTGTGGCTTACATTATGGCAATTAAGGACATGTATGATAGAGCCAAGAACTGAATAAGAACAGTGGGAAGTGACTTAGAACACTTCTCGGTCATAATAAGGTTGCAGAAGGGATCAGCCGTTAGCATGTTTCCATTTGCCCTAGTAATGGACAAATTGACGCGAGATATTCAAGGTATTGTGGTGTATGTTATTCGCAAATGACATAATATTGATAAATGAGACGCGCAGTCGAGTTAATGATAGGCTTTAAATTTGGAGACAGACTCTAGAATCTAAAGGTTTCGGTTAAGAAGCTACAACAGAGTACCTGAAGTGCAAATTAAGTGACATAATGCATGATGCAGGGGGTGGAAGTGAGGATCGATATACTCATACCCAAGAGAGGAAGTTTCAAGTATCTCGTGTCTACAATCCAGGGAAACAAGGAGATTGTGATGATGTCGCACATCGTATTGGAGCGCGGTGGGTGAGATGGAGGCTTTCGCATCAAAGTGTTATCCGAATGTGTCACCATAACTTAAAGGTAAGTTCTTAGTGGTGGATAAGCTATTTGTTTATAGGCTGATGTTGGTCAATCAAGAAAGCACGTGTCGGGAAGATGAAGGTAGTGGAGATAAGGGTGCTCGAGATAGATATGTGGATATCTTGGGAGAGATAGGATTAAGAATGAAGTTATATAAGACGAGTGGAAATAACTCCGTGGCGGACAAGATTAGAGAAGATAGGATTGAACGAAGTTATATGAGACAAAGTGGAAATGACCTCCATAGCGGACAAGATGAGGGAGAGCGAGGCCGAGATAGTTCGTACATATGTATAAAAATGTGCGAGATGCACCGGTAGAGGTGTGAGATGTTGGCTATAGGAGTTGTTAAGAGAGATATAGGTAAGCTAAAGAAGAACTAGGGAGGTGATTAGACGGGACATGGAATATCGAGCATAATGGTAGAAGGGTAGTAGGAGTTGAGTGTTGTATTACTTTTATGTGGGAGAGGTAGGGTAGTCTCCTCTTCTCGTCTTCTCCTTTTTTTAGTAATATTCATGTAACATGTATTTTAAATTTTTTACTTTGTTCATCTTGCTATTTTACTATCGTTGTTTTTCTTCTTTTGATCCAAGGATCTGTGGAAACAAAAACTCTATTTCACAAAGATAGGTAAGGTTTGCCCACACCACCTCCTACCTTTCCCACACCCCATTTGTGGGATATGTTGTTGTAAACGGGCAGGTTACTCATATTTCCAGCACTTAACTAATAATTAAGTACTTCGAAACCACTGTTTCTGGATGAGTACTCCACAACTCCTAGAAGCTTAAGTTCCTGAAGAAAGCAGTAATGGGATTCAAGCTACAAAAAGCACCTGTTGGATGCACTGTAATAGATGAAATGGACACCGGGGAGGAATCATCTTCACACCTTTGAAATTAGGCCCAGGAAAACATCTGCAAATAACGAAACTTCTTCAAATTTAAACAAATCAATCATTTGGAAAAATCGAACAGCAAAATCCAATAATTAATACCACAGACCTGGGTATCAATACCGATGAGGAATTGTGTTGAGGAACATCTAGAAGTAGCAAGGTAGCGCCCTGCTTCACAAACTCTAGCGCTGCTTCAGGTTCCATTTTTCGCTGTCTGTGTACTCTCCAAATTCAAACTATTCTGGAAAAAACTTCCCTTATTTCTCTTTGTTACTGGAACGGGCATTCCCGCAGGCCCAGCTTCGAGAAACCTCTTTAAACGTTCCGCTGATGTTTAGCGAAAATTGCAGGTTCTACCCCTCAATCTTGTCGAAATCGCTGATTGGCCATCATGAGAAAAATAATTACACCGATTCGGCTTCCATTTTTCCTCAAATTCAGATTAGCCCCATCATGATGAGAACTTTTCTTTCTTTCTTTTCTTTTCAAAAACTGGTATATAACTTTGCAAAAATTGTCTCTGTAGAACTTATCAAAAATGTAATTTTCTCCAAAAAACTAAAGTGAATCAACCAAGTCCTGCTACCAATGGAAATTTCCAAATTAAGCCGTAGAACATAGTAGAGCTAGATACCTTTAAATGGGTTCAAACACACTTTAGTGTTATCAAATTTAGTCGAGAGTAAATACTTTACCTTCAAGGAAGATTCTTAGTCATTTTATTCGTAACAAAGCATAAAAAGAAAAACATACCAAGTGGTGTATAAAATAAAATAAGATACCCATAGTCCCTAGGTAAATGGAACCCGGCTAAAATAGTAAAAAGTGTATAATTTAGATAAGAAAACTGACACAGGATATATATAGAGTTGCTTCAACTTCTGTCTGATTAAGCTGCACTGTGGTTAGCTCTCCCCTATTGAGAGCTTTCCTGCTCGTCCTATTAGAGCTATAATGCTTGCCACATTGGAAGGTCTAATCCCAATTGGTCGACTTGGTGGTCTCGCATTCTTGGAAGGTACTTTTCTGTATGTATTTATTTTATCAATTCTAAAAAAACATGATGCTTGATGTTGGTGAGACCAACCATAACATTGAAATGGTTGCTGTTTTCCAACAAATGAGCACTCGTCCCTCTGTTCGTTGATCCAAGAAGGTGAAGATGATAACTGCTCTCTCAAATCTTGCTCCCCGAACCATGCACAGACTTGGGCCAAAAGATAATTGAGTCTTGACAAACAAAATTTGGTAACTATCAGTGGACAATTTTGTGTTAAGACTTCACAGGTGAGATCATGAACAAACGTTTAATCCCTCTTTTAAGTTTCAGGAAGAGAAGAGTAGCCAAAATGATAAAGCAACAAACGAACGGAAGCAAAACAAAGGCAATAACAGAATAACTTCTGCCAATTGTCTTAGCGAACGTACATATGCCAATGCCTGAAGCACTATTCAGTGTCAGGCAACGAAATTATACTAGCAGCGTGAAGCATTTAACTCCCAGTGGTCAAGGGAAGCTTGTCAGTAGATAAATGATATAAAGATTGCCCCAACTGCCTCCAGCAACAACTTGATGCCTTTACGAATGTCCACACCCTCTTTCCCCAAATGCTCTTATCAGTACTATCTGTTGCCATCTGATAGGAAGGCAGAACACAGTTTCCTGTTCTCCTTGAATCTCCTTCCTCCGATGGATGGTATTATGGGAATATGAATGTCTCAGCAACTGAGAGCTAAATGAGCTCACTCTATTTATATTCGAGTACAAATGAAACTGTTTCATTCTTATGACAATGCTAAAGCAACAAATAGACAAGACGACAACAGAATGTCAGATGTATCTTTTAGCTTTATATTTAACTTCTGGGTTGCGGATGTCATCTTGGCTCTGAATCAATCGAATTTCCAAACTGCTTGATCGGCAGTCATAGCCAGCCTTTTGATAATCTACCAGTGTCCTCAATAAAAGTGCCTGCATCAAGCAACAAAACTGGTTGATATAACCAAAAGAGCAAGCAACTAATGTTCATCATAGCATGAACATTCTGGACAGTTGAATGTGCATTGTGTACGCTGTACAAAAATTCTGATTAAACAAATTATTACGTTGCATCAAAATCCATAAAAAGGATTCCATTATATTTGTTCTTCGCACATTTCTAGACAAGCAGCTGTTTTATCTAAGTATAAAAGTATATGCTTATATTTCTGTTCAGTGTATCCAACAGAATTCGCTCATAGCTGTTTTACAATTCCTGGTGTTAACTAAGTGCCAAAGCTCCTAGATATTAGCACAATTTATGAAACAAATTTCAAATCATGATAACACCAATCAAGCTAGTTCTGGATGCCATCATAATAACTAATTCAACACAGTGATTCAGTCTCCACATTCAAGACATTACATGAGTGGATCTTCACAAACAATAGGAAAGCACACTGGTACCTGTACGCTTGAGACAGCAAGCTCTGCTGCTTTAATCGAGTCATTGGGATATTTCTGTATGAGGTAAGAAAATTAAGATCAGAAAATAGATTGGCAATGGGAAATAAAAGCTCAAGCTCGTCTTAAGCTGGTCAAACATTACATTACTCCATCCAAGCAACAAAGCAGTCGGTAATCCCCGTTCCCTGCAAGCATGCGGTGTACATTAAATGAATATACAAGGGCTCATATGTACAGAGAAACTGTTGCAGGTGAATAAGCATTAACATAAGAAACCAAAATGAACTTCTGCCATTTCTATACTGTCATAAAAAGTGCACCACAAGCCTTGTCATTCAAAATGAAATTTGAATGATAGCCCTGACCAACATTTAACAAGCCAAGGCATAATCCTTGTTCATCTAATAAACAGACATAACATAATCATGCTGGACGCCAGCACAATGAGAATTATCTGATAACTGGATGCATAGCTGCTGATGCCAACTCTCTCCCTTCCTCCCTCTTAGGCAGAGCTCCCATCAATCAGAAACTAGAAAAAGAAGCATTGAAATTCCTATACACAATTAAAGACTTCAAAAAACTAAAAGTTCCACCATATCTTGGATTTTTAAATTTTTTTTAAATAAGTACCATATCTAGGATTTCTGACAAATGAAGAAGTTGGAAGTGTTTAGTTACCAATTGTCTACATGGATTTAATATAAGGGCTTCGAGGATTTATAAAGATTTTTGATCCTACCCATTGTTTTGAGGTTTTGTTTATCTTTCACATTGTGACAGACCAAACATTGGCAAGTCCCTTATGCATCCCCGATATGCACTAAAGTTCACATGAGAAGTCTAAGACCAGGTTACATGTGGATTAAACAACAAATCATCCCGCATAAATTATCTAAAGACTTCCAAAGGAGTTAATAAGAGTCTTGGGCTGCTCCAACGATTGAGTCAAGTTTTGGGATTGGATGGCTCAGAGTTTGTTCTTTGAAATCTGGTAATTTATAGAGTTTTGCACAGTAACAAGTGTCATTTCAATTGTTTCTCTATGGAACGTACTCTTAACAACAGAAAGCAAGAGGTTATCGATGACATTGCTTGTAATCTATGTGGCAATGTTTCTCTTTGAGCAAAGAAAAGGATAATCTTTATAACCTCTATCAATTATTCCAACAAAGCACTGGTTTATGCAATACAATACTTTCGAGGAAAAGGCAGCAGTTTTCCCCTCAAAAGTAAAACTTCTTTAATTATTTAGCTACGAGACATACCGTGAAATATGCAGGAATTTTCGGTATCACAATCTTGAATTGCTCAGGAGATTGTCCCTGTCAAATTAGATATCTTTATCATGCAATTTTTTAGCTTATATAAAAATAAAACAGTGATGCAAAAATCATTTCCAATTTGCAAGACAGGTCATAGAAAAGAAGAAATGCTGACCAGGTGACAATACTAAACCCGATGTGAAATATTCTCCCTCAGTCCCAGTTTAATTCGATTAGTTGGTATTACTAGTAAAGAGAAAAGTTGAACTCTGAGTGTTCTAGTTATGATTGGGGAATAATGTAGAATCACATGTCCGCTATGGTGTTGGATAATAGAATGGAGGAAAAACTGTACTGAGAGAAATAAAATAGGGTCCATAAGACCTTTGTTTTAAAAATGTATCAAATCTGTTCTTTTAAGGAAAGTGGACATTATTTTTGTGACTTACCAAAAAAGAAGTAGGACTATATTTTGGAAAGTACACGATATCAAGATCATATCTCACAAAAGAGTTTGGCATGCAAATTCCACCCGAATACCAAATGAGACAATCATGTCATTTTACCTTTTCTTTTTGGTGACTGCCAATAAGGAGGAAGAGTGCCATCAATGTTTATGTAGTAACTAACAACCTGACATAGAGAACAAAGGCATGAATGATACAAATTACATGCAAAACAAAAGCACAAAGCTTGGGAAGGAAAGGAAGAATTGAGATTAAGCATAAGAAAGATAAACTCAAGAGGAGCTGCAAAATGAACCTATCTTCCACAAGTTCTGAGGTTATCCACATTCAAAAATGAAGAAAAGGCATAGTGGGTCCTCATAAAGTGATTATGGATTTGTGTAGGAGGCACTTTCACCCACTCATGGAAAGACTGAGAAAGAGATTTTAAAAAAAATTGGGGAGGGGAAGTTATTTCAATAATCAAAATTGTAACATGCTTCAGAAACAATAAGTTTTAGAGGGCACTTGTAAGTTGCTGAGGAACATAGGGAGATTGACCCAAAGACCCCTCTAAATTTTCAGCCAAGACATATAAGAACTGAAAATATTGATTCCACTTGAAGTTATTTTCATCTTTGCACTATCTAGGACCATAAGTTCAGCAATCCCCTACACCATATATTCAGCATTGACAGATCTCGAGTTTAGGAGCAAACCCTTTGGAAAGAGAAAGTCAATATCAGATATGTGTTCATCTTTTTCTGCTATATATGACTGTGTTAGAAAATCTTCTAAGAGTATTAGATCTCCAAGTATGTCAAGATACGCTGACGGCAGCATGCAGAATGTTGCAAGCTTCTTGCCCATCTTTTTCAGAAGTGATACTGTCAAAAATAAACCTTCCTAAGAAGGCAGAAGTATTGCAATAAAAGAAGTGAAGAGCACAAGATTATATCATTCTTCTCTATTTTGCAAAGTGAAGTTTTACTCTTCTTTATCAACTTTCAATAACATTACGGAATTTATAGGACTAACTATAGTCAATTTTATAGTCAATTGTAACTAGCAAGAGTCATGATAAGAATTATATAAGTCAGTAGATTAAATATATGATAAGATTTTTTTTGATGAAGTAAGTAGATATCATTAAAGAGCATCAGGTTGATGCTATTAGCAAAAGCTATATAATAAGATTAAGAAGAAAGACATGATACCATGAGCATTCAAAAGAAAATTTTAAGCAAGCTTCAAGAGCTTCCATGAAAATTAAAGCCAACAACACTTCCAAGTACTGGAGGCATCCCAGGAAAGAGAGGAGTTGATCTAATGAGCAAGTAGATTAACCAGCAAACCTAGACAAGATAGCTTTTCAGATAAAGAGGAACCTTCACATTTTACAAACCTATAACTCTATAACCAACACCTTTTGATATACTCCCCCCCCACCCAAACAAATGTCATAACACTTGAGAGTCAAGTCTACCATCTTAAGACTACATGTCTTCGTTCAGTTGAAATAACCTGGAAATGCTTTCACTCTATGGATAATGAGAAAACCCTAGAAATGTTACCTGGACCCAGTCAATTGCTCTGCTTCAAACTGGTTAGGTGTCAACATCGAAGCAACAGGGACAACCTAGTAAAAGAAACATACCAACCCAAACAACAGCAGTAAATACTCTGAAGCAAACAGTATAAGCCACCCTCATGTTTCGATCTTTAATGCATGTATGTAATTAGAACTAAGTTGGCATGCCTAGTGAAAAGATTGAAAAGGAGAATTTTCTTTTTACATCCATAACAAGTCTAGTAATCACCATTCACCAACCCAATGCAAGTAAGAAAATTCCATAGTGATATGGGCAATATAAATGTCAAAACATCCATAAATACAAAATAGTCCTATAAAACATCACATAAAGAAAGCTCTATGCAAGTAAGACAGTCGTATAATGTTATGGGCAATATATACAAAAAAACAAACCAGTGCAAACAAAACTACTGGTGATAAGACAAGAACAGTGCCTTAGTATGATGAAGTTATCACAGTTCATAAAAAAGCAGCTAACAGCACACTGATCAGTAAAATGTTAGGGTCCTCATCCATTTCTAACCCTGGTAAATCAGATAATATTTATGGATAGATTCTTTAAATGCAGAATTATGCTTTATTCACATTGATGCTATCTTAAGGAAATTTAAAAAAAATACCTTCTCACGATATACTGCCACCAGCTCTGGAGGGACATATAGCTTACCCTCATCGCCCATCACAGGATCACAAACTGACAAATACAACATAATTATACAGAGAATTTAGAGGGACAAACATAAGAGATATGTATACATTCTACATACATCTAGAAAGAGTACAATTTGGTATAACCGCCTAGTATTAGCTATCTAAGACTGTTGCTCAACTAGTGTTGCACCTCACAATCAATTACAATATTGAAATTCACCTTCTCCAAAGCCGTAAGATATTAACATTGAAATAAGGAGACACTTGACTACATGAGGAAAACTGTAAAATACAGTAGTTTTGAGAGAATTTATCTTCCTAAATGCAGCATAAAAATTTGCTCCTAGGGATATACTCACCATATGTAAGTTTGGGGTTAACAGACCGAAGCTTATCAACGACTTTCAGTACTGTGTTCAAGAAGGAGACTGAACCAATATAACCTACAAATGTCAGTCAGTATAAGCATCAGAGTCCAACAAAGCATTGCAGACAAATAAAGGGAAAAGTTAAAAGGGAAAGCAATGAGAAAAAGAAAGAATTTTTTGTCAATAGAAAGAAGAAGGATCCAGATTGAAGAGCACTCACAATTCTTATAATTGCAAATAAATGACCAAAACACAAGACGGGTTGGATTGACAGATGCAAGGTAATCAAAACTCTTTTGTAATTTCATTTTATACACACTGGAAGCTATAGTATGAAGGAGCAGAAGACAGGTTTAACTGCTAAATGTGGAAGTTTGTTGACATTGTAAGTTCTCTATCAGCCTTCTACCTTGAACCGTGAACAACTACCTTTCTGGTATCCAGAGCCTACAAGTGTAAGCATGAAGATTAATGTGAAGAAGAAACATTATGGAACAGAATATTCAACCATTCATAATACCTGTCAGCAGATGAGTATAATATAATAGATCATTGGCTTCAAGACCTTCTATTAGTTCCCACAGTTGTTCTCCATTTAAAACCTGGCCTTTAAAGGTTGGATATCCTGCAGAGTTCTCAAGCTAATTAACCACAACATAACCCAGTTAACATGATTTTACAGGTTAACAGATGACCCACACCGTATTTCAGGCCTCAGATTCTTTGAATGAAGTGATATAAGCAGCTTGCCTGTGTGATTTGAGAACTGCACAGAATTGATTGGGTCCACATCATAGCCCAACAGTTGGAGGGGGAATACTGCTGACTTGTTGCCCACATATCCCTAAGTAAAAGCAAAATTTGGAAAATAACCTCCTGATCAAATATCAACCAAACACAATAAATTCTGAGGAACGCCAAAGGAGTTTCAACAATCTAACAACATAGTCAATAGTTAACAGATCAAGGTTTCTATCCCACTTTCCCTTTTCTTTTTTTTCTTTTTTTTTTTGATAAGGTAAAGTTCTATTGATAAGTAGTGCCAAGCTAGAACTGTTTTTGATATAAAAAGAGATCAAGGATTCTATTCTTCTGTGAGCATCATTGCAATTTTATCTTATCAACCACCATGCAGGGTGGTTAACAATCTTGCAAGATATAGAACTAAATGTCTGTCAAGGTCAGACTCCTAGAATGACCAAATGACTCCTAAAGACGAATAGTTGTAAACAGGCTGACATCTGAAATAGAGGAGAATCAAATACGTTCTGAGAACTGCTTACTCAGTGCTTGAGCAAAAACATTTTTTAAAAAATACCAAAATCTTACTTTTCACTAAGAATGAACCAGAAGGAGATTCCATATCAAATGATTTTCTTAAATGGCATCACGTTATTGTGGCAGAGAGATAGGAGTCTAATGGTTTAGAGTTTAGGTTGAGTTGTGCTATGTAACCAATTATATACAAATTCTTGCAGTTTTCAAAGAGAAAGTGAATACCTATTGAAAATTTAAAAAAAATTTATGATTTTTTAATAAAAAATTAAAAAACAACAACAACAACAACTACAAGCTTAGGCACATTTCAACTTCAAGGAATCTCAACTAAACACCATATGAACTAACATCTTAAATCTTACTAATAGAAACCTTTAGCTGAAAAGTCTTAACAACGTAAATCTGTCAAGACAAATAGTAGATACATACTCACATTGGAGAGCAATGTAACTTTAGTTCACAAAGCAGGTGCAGACAAAATTAAGTAATCATCTCACTAGAAGATATAAAGATGTAACAAAATAAACCTTCACGATTGGTAGCATGTGCTGCAATGCAATCTATGGTGCTTGTGCAGGACCAACTTCACTACTCAGTGCCTCTCAGGGAAGTAAAAAACGAGATCCAGTTATTGCACACACAGGCATTTGTACAAATAATGTGGAATTTTATAGCAATATTGTAGACTATTTCACCTATATAAAGAGCTGATAACTGGAATTGGTCCCACATAGCCATTAACCTGTTTTCCGATATCTAATTTTATGTTCAAACTCTCGTGCCATAAAATTAAGCAATACTCTAGTTTCCAGATAGTCAACTCACACCAACTAAATTTGGGATCGAGAGGCACTTCAATGATGACCAAGTGGGAGTACCTGAACAGTATGAGACTGAATGCTGAGGACACGACCGGTGTCCGATGGCAGTGCTAACGCGAGGATAGGTGGTTGGGCCATGCAATTGCTGAGCACCTGGGTCTGCAAAAATACTTCAAAATTACTCTCCCCCGAGGATCACGTACATAAAGAGATTACCCAGTTTCTCGAGGAAGAGAACTTCACCTGAAATTCGACAAGCTTCGGATTGAATTGAATCAATACGAGCGATGAGTGAAGAAACAAACATATATAAAGATTATACTTTGGGATTCAATATTGTTCGCATTAAATTAATACTACTGTATTACAGTCTTCAACACCTTGCAATTAAATTAATAATTTGATTGATGTTAGGTAAATCTTCGTGGCGTTTGAGACTTGATTAGGTGAGTGTGAATCTGATTGAATGCTACTACTGACGATCAAATTTTCACCGAAAGAAAATGGCTAAATTTAGGGTTACGGCAAATATAGGAAGCTGGAAATGAGAGGGGTGGCGTCCGGTCTGCAATTAAATGTCGCCACGATGGGGAAAAAGCCACCACTGAACGTGCTGCTTCAGATTTTAAGCTGAATGACCAGTGGTGAAATTGGAATCAGTAAAATGTGAAGATTTAATGTTTATAAATAAACAATATAATTTAATTTAATCCTATCTAACTTCACTCTTATATGTACACAACACTGGCGTTCCCTTATAAAAAAATAATTTTGATAATATAAAAATAGCATAATTTTTACTATCTGGATAAATCTCTCGATTTTTATGCAGTGGCTTTTCTTCAATTTAAGTATGCTGCTATTGTTACAATCCCCTTTTATATGGAGTATAGCGGATTATAAGCCTTTGTCTAGATAACAATTCTAGCAGAATTGGAATTTTGCCTATGAATAATTGTTTAAAGGTTCTTTTAGTCTTTATCGTTGATTGTTGATGGTTACTCTAATTATTGTTATTGAAGAAAATTGTTTATATATGCATAGTTTAGTATCTATTTTATTCTCAATGTTTGAACATAATTTCAACCTTATTTGTACGTATTTAATATATATTTAGATCTTTATTATTTAAATATTTATTAAGTTTTAATATCAATTATTAAGTATATTTATATTTTTTATTTTAATCATTTAATGTATAATAAATAAATTTTACTCAATTAAGATAAAATGAAGTCTTAATATCATTAACCATGATATTCATTCAACAGTTTTTATAAATATGACATTTTATAACTATCAATGCACTTCAATCCATAACTATTATCATTTCCATCAATATTAACTATCATCGTTTATCATTCATATATAATCATCATTCTTAACCTCGAGCATTGCCACCATCAATCATAATCAATAATCAATATCTTTAACCACTATTTATAATCATCAATACTTACAATATTTATTGTAATAACTATTAATCACTATTGATAACTTGAAATAATAGACATTATAAATATAATACTATAATATTTATAATGTCTTTCTTGTATGACAAAATGAAGTTTTGTGCATATTAAATCCCAACTCATTTTGTATTCAAATATTTTTTTCTCATTGATTTTCTATATTATTTTTAAAACACACTCAATAACCAGAGCAGATAATTGAAAGATATATTTAAAAATAGAAGAGAGAGGGAGAAAGATGATTTACAAAAGTAAGTAATATATATAAGTACGAGAATTTTTCTTTTTTAAATGTTTTTATTTTTTTTATTTTTTTTATTTTTTTTATTTTTTTTATTTTTTTTATTTTTTTTATTTTTTTTATTTTTTTTATTTTTTTTATTTTTTTTATTTTTTTTATTTTTTTTATTTTTTTTATTTTTTTTATTTTTTTTATTGAAGATATCGAATTTAATTAATGTATCAATATAATAATATTTATTTTCGTCATTTGAATATTAGTCAACATTTATTTTAATGGCAACTACTATTTTTTAATTATTTATTCTTCTTGTATATATTTTTTTAATTAATTAACATGATACACGTGTATAACACATATACATTGGAAATAGTTATATTAAAAGTACAGAGGGGCTTAGCAAAAAGTTGTTTATATTTCACATTAAATAAAATTGTAATTTTCTACTTTTCTACTCCTTCCGTTTCAAAATAAATGATGTTATGATCTTTTAATTTTATTTCAGAATAAGTGGTGTTTTATATAATCAAAAAGACATTATTGATGTTCTTCCAATTTTACCCTTATTTAAGTAAAGAGAGTTTTATATTAAAGAGTTATATCTTTCTCAAGATATTTATTAGGAATAAGTGGATAAAAATACATTTTTCTTTCTAGATATGAATAGATTTCTTAAGGGGTGTGCTCAAGCTAAAGCACTACTTATTTTAAAATAAAGGAGTAATACTTAAGGCTCCATTTGGCCATGAAAATTATTTTATTTTTTTTTAAATATCACTTTATTCGAAAATCAGTATTTGACGATGAAATTTTTTAAAACAACCTGAAGTTGTAGTGGAAATTTTAAAACACTCTAAAATCTATTATCACTTTTTAACAGTTATTTATTTTAAATGTTGCCCCAATTTGTTTTTTATATATAAAAAAAAACCCATTTATTTCTTGTTTAGCTAGACTTCAAAATGTTAATAAGTCAAAAATCATTTTGTCTCAATTTCAACATATTCTCTCTCTTTACTAACTAATAAATAAGATCTCTATAATTTTACTCTTTTTTCCTATTTATTGTTATTTTATTTTTTATTTCTAAATTTTATTCATTTATTAATTCATAATTTGACTTTTTTCTTGATTTTAGTGCAGCATTCGTAGCAACGGTTGATGAATTCTCTATTTGCTCTGGTAGAATTGTGTTTGTGCAATTGATGAGGCATATGTACAAGGGGAGGTTTGAAGTCTAATAATATGTAGTAGCTAGCTCGTATATGAGATCTAATCTATATATTATCTACGTATGTTGCACTTTTAAGAGCGATCTATTACCCTTTTAGAGCAGATTTGGTTGTATGTTTCAGATAAATTATTCAAGTTGAGTGATTTTGCTAGTTTTTTGAAAATACAAACCACATTTTAAAAAAAATACATTTAAATTCTAAATATTCTTTGCAAAACTATGACCAAACATAACTCCAACTTCAGAAATTTTAATTAAAATAAATAATATTTAATTTTCATTGGCCAAACGCATACTTAGAAATTTTAAAAGTAATTAAATTTTTGCTTGCTAAATTATTCCTTATTTGAATTAGGTATAAAGTCCTAAAATTTTGGAGTTTAAAAATTGATTAAGATTCTATCTTATTTGGATTATTTTGGTGTAACATAGTGTATATTAAATAAGCAAGCAATCGCCATACAATAGCATATATAGAGATGCAAAAGAATATTGAAGAAATAGCTAAAGAGAAAATATTGATATGAACAACTTTACTTTCACGTCTATTGGTAAAGAGCAAATGAACATTTTTTTTTTTTTGGCTTAATTCACTTTTTTTTTTCAAAAAAAAATAATTACTGATGATAAATGAAATGCTCTTCAAGCTTTGTTGATTTTCCTGAATTAATGAAATGCTCTGCGAACACTGTTTGAAAGTTCTGTATTGCTTACTTCTTTTGCAATTTATACAACGGCAGTTTATGTAGTTTGTCACAACTATAACCCTTTCATTTATGTGAAGATGGATAGGTAATAACATACGTCTTTGAATGTAGAATTGCAGATATGATGCTTAAAGATTGAAATGTGATAAAAACTTAGATGAAAGCTGTAGTTGGCATGCTTTTCTTTCAGGTATTGGGGTATGCTGAGCAGGCTTGCAAGTCATTTACAGTCATGAAATGGGCTAAGTCCTTTGGAGATGGATTTCTAGAGGAGTACATTGAAGTGCAGCACATGAAGAAAGGTGCATAATTCTATGTTCTATTAGAGTTTGATAGAAAGAGTAGGTAGTCTCTTCAATGTCTTTCTCCTTTCCATATTATTTCATCCTGATATTGACACAAAGACCCCTTGTTTCGTAACAAAACAAGCTGGTCATACATCTAGTCCACTTCAAAAGTCATTACATTCTCTTCTAAAATGTTGTGTCCCAACTTTATGACTAACTAGTTTGTGCATAATTCTCAGCTATCCTGGTTTCAAGATTCCCTATGCAGTGATCTCTACAAATCTGGAAATCTCTCCCTGGGCTTTAATTTTGCAGTCCAAAATAGGAGACTAAATATCTAATTCTCCTGCCATCTCAGTTTGGTGATGCCGAAATACCTCCCTAGCTCCTATCTTGACCTAAGTTTCCATGTCGTAAGATGAATTATATATATTCCCTTCTCCCGCTGTGCATTTCCAATAAGAGCCTCTTAATCCTACTATCCTATTGTTCGCTTTTGCTGGAATTTCAAATTCACTCACCCAACTCACTAAAATATGAGGGTGTTGGACGGGTTATTAAAATATGGGCTCATTTTACCGGCATTTTAGAAGGGCACTAACACACTCTTTATCAAGGCCAGCCTGCCTCCGGAGGATAGATATTGACTTTTCCATGTGGCCTAGCCTTGTTTAAAAAATTAATCCACCACTTTATATTTGTTATAGTTGTGCTTTTATGTTTTGCTCCTAATAGCAGTCATAGCTTTGATTTAGGTATTATGCCCGACTTACGTTCGAGGATTCCTGCTACTGTATGTTTTAGTAAATTTCCCACAGACTACTTAGTCCAGACATAAATAGCAGAAACTTATCAGAGAGAGAGGAAGAAGTCCATCCATGCCCTCTAGTATTCATGTTGTTGTTTTGGAATGTTGGTCTGTTATTGGCAAGTGACAACCAATCTAGCATATACCTCAAGATGTTCGAGCCCTTTCTCCTTACCTATGTCCTCATTCATGGGTTGCTTGTTTGGTTAAAAGTTGTTACTGGTGAAAATAACACAACTGAAGTCATCCAGCAACTTGTCTTGATCTTACCCTCACTTTCCCTGTCCAGCTTTAGTTGGTATTGTAAAGGGAAAAAAATTACCTCTGTCAATCTGGAAACAGAAATATATCACATCAAATGTTCGTATACTTAAATATTTGTGTTGAGTACTAGAGCAGAGATAAGAAAGAAATGTCAAAAATCTGCATTTGAAGTGTGATGATTTATCAAGTAATTAAATTAACCAAGTTGGGATAGATTAAGATTTTCTCAATGCTGTGGGCTGTGGTTGGTTGAATCTTTTATTTTTTTTCCCTTTCAACGCAATGTGGTTGGTTGAGTCTTCAGTGTTACAATTGCAGAGAGGATAATTAATTCATAATTTTACTTTAGATTGTCGTTGCAATTGTTTTTTCTAAAGGTATGTTAGCTGATGGGGACAAATAGAAAACAACAGCTTATACCAATTACTACTAAGTACAAATCTACAACCAAATGAGCTCAAAGACAAAGGGCTCTGCTTTTGATGAGTAAGTGCAGGTTGAGGTTAAGAGATAAATTAATAAGTGGATTAAATTATAATTCACTTAAAATTTGCTTGGATCAATATAAGTGGATTGAAGAAAAACAATGAGCTAGTTGATTTGGGATTAACTCAAGATTAATTTTTATTTGTTTTGTTTGCTCTCTTATAAAATTTGTCTAACTGAAAAAACTTCTTTTATTGATCATAACATGAATAGATATTGTTTATAATCCCGGTGCAAGCATTAATAAAAATGTGGATTTCAAATATGCCTCTAAAATATTCTAATCAATTCATAATCACTTAATTTTAAGACTTTCAAATGAAAAAAAGTCAAATATTCTGATATTTACCAGGCATCCAAATCTATTTATAAGCTCGTTGGAGCCTGGAAGTATGACAAGTCTGCTGTGACAAATGTCTTCAGTTAACATACAAAGATAAGTTGTATTTTGATTTTCGTTGTAAGTGCTGCTTCTTATTTGCATAAATTTTGATTGATAAAGTTACCCGATCTAATAAGGATTAGTCGAGAGGCGCGAGTTGATCAGAACACTAATATTATTTTTAAAAAAATATTTTAAAAGAAATAGTATTTTTATTTATTTTATTTTATTTTAAAATAAGTGGTGTTTCACAAAATTAAAAAAACATTAATGATATTTTTTAAGATTTTACTCTTATTTAAAATAAAGAAAGTTTTATGTAATGAAGAAACTATTCCCTCTGTTCCATTTTAGTTGTCACCATTTTCTTTTTCAAACTATATGAATTTTGACGAATACTTTAAAATGTTTTTTTTTCATATGAGAAAATTTATAATTTATAGTATTTTTGGTATATCTAAATTTTAATTTTAAAATATCGAATTAATCTAATCTAATTTAGCTTTGAAAATTAGTCAAATTGTCTATCGAAAAATGAAACGTGACAACTATTTTAAAATGAAGAAAATACTAAAAAGCTATATATTTTTTAAGACATTTATTAATGAAAAGTTATTTAAAATAGATTTTACTTTTTGTGAAGAATAAGTAATGTTTTAAAGAGGTCTGAATAAATTAAAGATATAAATTATTTTAAAATAAAGAAAATAATAATATGAAATAAAAAGGAGCATTAGTAGACTTGCGTGAAAAAGGACTTGAATGTTTTAAATGAGCGTCACATTTTCCGGCCAAGCTTATTCTGACGTTGAATACTCTAAACATATAAGAATTTCCAAGCATCACCACAAACGTCAGCACATATCTGTAGACTAAGATCGTATTAGCTCCTTTTTCTAATGCTATAGTTTGAACTTAGAAGTGTGATCAGTTAAATATT
>JACEIK010000400.1:170108-185920 GCA_018107945.1 Datura stramonium | reverse complement strand
ATAGTCTACATTTTAAGTAAATGGAAACTAGGGCTCATCATTTTTCTATTCGTTGTTAAAATAATTTCTGCTTTAAAAAAAAAGGTACCAAGAAACTAGGGCAAAAAATTCGAGCAATTAGAGATGCCCATGATCAACGATCATGTGCATATCCATGAATCACCCCCGCTCCAACCAAATATCAAACACATAAATACTAAATTATCTTACCAATTTGAGTGCACATGTTTCTTCACATTTAACTAGTATATACAAACACTACAATTCCAGAACTGTTCACGATCACAAACATGGGTCACGTCTATATATAAACATACACATCTAGAATACACCTGTCACCATCAAATAATTATCGCCTAGTTCTCTACTACTTGAGGATTAATACTACAGCTTTAAATAAAGTGTAAAACCTAATCTGACCAAGAAGTCTAGGTTGTCACAAAAAGGTTTGAAAGAAATATATCTAGTTACTACATGTGTTTCGGCTAGTGTCTTTTAAAATTAGAGACAATAAAAAGAAAAATGAAACGCCCGGGCTAAGATATGGATAAAAGGAAAAGCAAGCACAGGAATGACAAACCAAACAGATATCTACTTTCAGATTTTATCAGCTCCCTCTCAATGACTTAGCAGCCATGAGTTTTTTGCTTCTGGTTTTTAACTCCCAGTTCATACTTGTTTTTTGAAGTATCTGGAGTTATAACTATGATTTGTAATCATTCAAGCATCTCCTTGATGCCTTTTTAATACAACAACTTAATTCATAAATTGAAAAAAGAAAAAAAAAAAAACTTACCTGGATCCAAGTATCATTGAGTCCAAAACTTCGAGCTTTGGAAAGCAAAGTTGGGTAAAGTTCAACTTCAAGTATTCTTAATCGTGGCATAGGCCTTTTCAAACCATTTATAAGACGAGGAGGTCCGTCGGCACCAGAAATAATCTTGCCAAGAACTTGGCTTATGGTATAAATTGGAATACCCCGGACAAATTGGTGATCTTCTGACGAACTACAACCATACTTAAGCTGAAAAAAATGGAAGAAGCAAAACCAGTTAATGTATCAAAAAAGTTCTAAAAATAGTTACAGAAGCATCAGTTGGGAGTACAAACCTGTGTTGAAAAGCTTCCCCATAAAGCTTGAACCCTGCCACGCTCATCAGTCAGCACACCAGAAAACGTACTTCCAAAATCTGAAATGAGAAACATAAAGGCATCAAAGAAATGCCCACAACAAATCCCAAGATGCTATAGGATTAGAGAATCAAGAAGGCAAAAGTGGGACATTGTTACCCGTATCAAGCTCAATCACTTCCATGTTTGTCGCTCTGTAACGTGGACAATCAGCAGAACCAATATTCACAGCAGCAGATGGGTTGGTCACAACCGATTTCCTGGAAGTTGCTTGTAGACTTCTGCTCAATCCCACAAGATACACTGAATCTCCACGACGAAGAGCAGGATCTGTTTGCAACAGAATATTTTAAAATTCAGACAAACGTCAGCAAAAATAGTACCACTAAGTTTATAAACAATCCCAGATCCATTTAGTGGGAGACCACAGTTTCTAAACTCGGTTACAAGACCATTAACCATAATATAAATAGTAAAACAGACAATATAGTGGAAATGAGGAGAAGACAGATGGTGCTAAAGCTGGATTATGTTCTGAAACAACAAAGCCTATTACGATCAGAGCTGAATGTTAAAAAGTCCTTCAATAACTAGGAGCTTTTCTAAATTCTCTAGTGTAGGCATCTTCTTGACCAAGGAGTACATCTAATAGTGCGCGAGAAGCAATTGGAATGGAGACTGATAGAAAAATAAGTGAATACGAGTCTAGATTCGTTGTACTGGAATAAGGAAAATCATACAGAGGTTTCTATAGGATACTTAGGATATTATGTCTTTAATTATAGAATATTTACTTAACTTGATTACCTCAATATTTATATATACCCTTAAGACTCCTATACAAGGAACACCTCCTATCCACTATTAAATCAAGTCAATGAGAGATTTTCTTTATTTTCACATGGTATGAGGGCCTCTACAGTCATGGTACAGACTCAAATAACTTCTGCCACTGCCCATGTGTTCTCTTCGCTAGGTCAGTGTTTCTTCATTTGTTCTTTCTTTTGGTGCTCGACGATACTCCTCACCCTAAAAGCTGGTACCCTTGTCTCTGAACAATCATCCAGGCGTAAATCTTTAGGATCGTTCAAGCATTATTCATATCTCCAGTGACCGGCGATCGATGACCGACTCCCTCCGCTAAAGTTTTGATTATTGTCATTGAACAAGGTGAATGTAGCCTCTGTGTGTGAAGTAATGGTAGGGGGTGGAGAACTAATGTGATTACTATACCTTTTAGGTGTGATGTGTGGAGGAACACAACAAAGGGATAGGATGTTTTTAGTGACAATTTTGCTTTTAAGGTTGAGGAAGGGAGTAGAGTTAGTTTTTGGGGTCAAAAGTGGTGTGAAGGTTCAGTGCCAAAGGATGACTTCCCGGGTTTGTATAGGGTCTCTTGCCAAAGGATGAGTGTAGCCTCCGTGGTGGAAAAGCTGCGGAAAGCGAGACTGAGATGGTTCAGACATGTGAAGAGGAGATGCCCAGTGTGAGAGATTAGCACTGGTGGGTTTAAGGAGTGGTAGGCCGAAAAAGTATTAGGGAGAAGTGATTAACAGAATATGACGCATCTTTAGCTTACCAAGGACATGACCTTAAATAGGTGAATACAGAGTTGCAGATTAGGCAGAAAGTTAGTTGGTAGTGAGCATTGTCTCGCTTTCCTGCGGAATAGACTTTGGTGGTAGTTTGGTGCATGGTACACGTTTCTCCTTTATTACCAGTAGTATTAGCAGTATTATCGTAGTTCATTGTCATTTGATTTTTGTTACTACAGATTGTTTCTTCTGCTTTGATTGTTGCATTATTTGGCTGTTGTTGCTCCTTTTTCCTGAATGCTTTGTAATGCTTCCTATATTATTAGTTATGTCTTCTGTACTTTTGAATTTTCTTTGATATGCGTTACTTGAGTTGGGAATCTCTTAAAAACAACATCTCTATCTCCAAGAGGTAGGGGTAACGTCTGCGTATACTCTGTCCTTCCCAGACCCAACCTGCTGGGTATGTTGTTGTTGTTCTGCCAATTCAAGCTACATTGATAATGTTCTAGAGATCTGCAACACCAAATAGATTCCTTCCATGTATAATGTAAGAACTTTCTTTTATTGTGCACCAGCAACTTCCGCAGGAAAGAATTCCAGGACCACTCTCCTGTTTGGTGATTGTGCACTAGTGAGATTTTGGTGTCAGCTTTCTACATTTTCAAAATAAACAAATTCATGTTGCTTTCCGCACTGTGAATTTGAGCTGGGACACGTTTCCACTTACCAGGAAGAAGTTCAGCAGCACGAACAGCAGAAGCAGCAGCAGCTCCTAGAGCAGAAGGATCATATGCAACCAGAGCATAATTATGGACAGGGTGGAGGAAAACTACCTGAAAATATTACCGACCTCCTCAATAATAATTGTCATTATAGCAGGTAACAGCGTCGACAAAAATAGGTTTTACCTCTCCGGGAATCTCAATAGGAAAAGCAGCAAAAGATAGCATTATATCAGAAACTGATACTGCAACAGTGTTTTTGTCAACTGCAACCAAGCCGATGTTGTGGGAATGGTATATGATAACACCAGTTCCAAAAAAATGCTGTGAGTGAACTCCATCAAGCATGCATAATGATGGTACATGGACCTGCAATTTCAAATCATGAGAGGCACTTCAAACCTAGATGATGGAGATGAGAATAACCATAGAACCATACATGTCTAGATATACCTCTCAACTGCAACTGCAGCTATTAGTATTGATTTTTCATATTACATATTTACTAGGAGACCATATGACTATCTTAACCAGCAGTTACTAAAAGAAAACTAGGATTGAGTAACATTATTCCGCATTTTCTATGTTCTACAACAGTGAAAAAGAAAAAAACAAAATGAATTATCAAAATTGGGACCTAAAAAACAGACACTTGGCCTCATTTGTTTGCACTTAGAGGAGTTCAGAACTTAAGCCATTAAGTGCATTTGTTTCCATTAAGTTTTAAGCACTTACTTGGTCTGATTAGGTCTTAATCATTAAGGTTTAAAACAAAGTCTTAATATCATTAAAAGATATTTTTTGTGTGGATAATTTTCACCACCACTCTATCTACAATCATCCGCCGTCACCACTAACCACCTTTGTCATCGCAACCACCACCACCACCATTGTCAACCACCTCTGCCATCACAACCATCGTCACTGTCAACCACTAATTCTAGTCGCTACCACATCTATTGTTGTAATCGTATCCACTGCCGCCAACACCACTATCACCTACTACCAACCACTTCCACCATCACAACTAGCACCGCCATCGCCGCCACCATACATTCTTCAGCCACTGCCGCCATCTCTACCACCACTATCAGTCACTACCCCCATTGTGGTCAATCCCTACTACCAAACACCTCCACCATCACAACTAGCTCAGTCGCTAACTATCACCAACACATCGTCAACCACCACCATCAATACCGTCAACTACTAACATCGACCAACTTCACCATCATGTCCACCACCGCCAACCACCACCATCACGCCAGTTACACCAACCACCTCCAAATCACAAATATCACCACCACCATTACTAGCCACTTACATCGACCATTACCACCAACACCATTACAAACCATCTCCACCGTCACTAACGAACATAAATATTTTATTTTTTACTTAAATAATGATTTTATTTTACTAAATTTATATTTTTTTAATATTTAATTTTTTTTTATTTGAACTGTATATTTATTATGTTTATAAATAAAGAAATTATCCATATTCAGATGTTGAAAAACAATCTTAATCATTTATATTCAAAATCTTATTCTTAATGAAAACAAATGAGGCTTAATGACTGACATCTTAATGATTAAGATCCAGATCTTCATTAAGTACAAGAAAATGAGGTCTTAGGCCGCAAACAATATGATAGGTGGTCAATCTCCATAAAGTAACTAAAGATTATATAATTATATATATTTAATATCTTAAGAGGTATCTCGAAAAATATTCTATAAGATCTTCCTTGCTACATGTATGAATCTAGACACATATCTTTGATATCCTCACACAACCTATTGAAAAATTGCATCCAAAGAAGGAGCCCACCAAAAGGAGCTATTCCCTCCCCTCCAAGAAAAGCTGTACCCTATACACACATACATTGCCCGGACAATACTGCTTAGATGATAAAATCTTCTCTTTTTCTTTGACAAGTACTTAGATGATAAAATCTACCGCCAATGAGCCATGAAGAGAAAAGGAGAAGGGGATGTTTAGTTTGCAAACAAGTTATACATTCATTACAGTATATAGATTGGTATATGACATAGTGCACGAGTGAACCTATATTTGCTTTCAGATGTTTGATTCATCATTATCAGACTGGATGAGCAATTAAACTGTTGGATATACACGTTTATTGTTATTGCACGTTGATCAGATAAAAATAGTACACCCTTACAGCATTACTAAATCGGAGATTAATAATGTAGAAGCAAAAAAGAAAGGAACCAAACACCTGATGGTTTACTGCAGGGATTATTTCTAAATACTGCAAGAATGACGACGACGACAACAACAACATAACCGGTGTAATATCACAAGTAATTATCTCTAAAACTGCAGGTAGCCCAATTACCCCTATAGACCAATGTTCGTTATGTGAAACTGCTTAGGAAATAAAATTCCACTTCAGTAATACAAGTAACACGAGAAACAAGCATAAGAGAGAACTAAAGTTACCTCGAACATCACAAGAGTAGGTTCTATAGCACGCTCAGCAACAGAGGCATTATTAGCCACAGGTGCAGCAGCACCTTGGTAATCTCTCAAAGCTGCATCCTCCATAGCCCCAGAGTCATCAAACCTTTCCTCTCTATGTCCATTTAAAGAGCGCCCAATTATTACATCACCATCTGCAGATAAGTTTTCTTCCACCCTCCGTTTCTTAGTCCCAGCATCAGAATCATCCTTACTGTTTAGTCCCTCAGTAACATCGTCACAACTAGTCTCCATATTGGTAACTCCATCTATTGATCCTTGGCTGACTTGCTGAGGCCTAAGATCCATTGCACTAACCTCAGTAGCACAAGAAGAAACACTATGATTTGACAAATCTTGTTTGTCTGGATGAATGCCGGAGAATAGAAGTGGGGACTCAGGTGGCAATGCCAGTTTCACAGTCCATAAACCAGAGCTGTCATCACGTTTATATATCTGAGGAGGTGCATACCATTCATGGCGATCAATTGTGACCAGTACAGACTGCAGCAAAAAGAAGTTTCTATGAGAAAGCCTCAGGTACAAAGAGATGATAAAAGCGCCACAGACACTATTCTACATACATCTACCAACAGGCAGAGTTAAATTAACATCTATAATTGATTTCAGTGGTTAAAGGGAGTATCTGCAAAAACACCAAGACTTTTCATTCTTTATAAGAACAAAACCAGACAGTACTTCTTTTCTTTGGGGAATCTTTTTCTGAATATATGTTTCAGACAACTACACCTTCACAACTCATCACATTACCAGGCTTGACAATTAAATGGTTATCTACATTAGAAGACGACCACAAGACTGAAATGTTTACATGAAGGTGAAATTTGTGATCATCTATATCATCCACCTCGACAAACACCTAAACTATCAAAGAGGACAAAATACCATTCTTCTGATGTTTCCAGGGGTTCAAATACCATTTAGATAAATCATAAAACCAATGCACATATACACAATTTCCTTCCGATGATCCCAAAACTTTGGGTCACAACACAATTTCGCATGTTATTGATTTTCTTTCCCTTTTGATTGACGCTCTCAAAACAAGATAAACTATGGCTCTGAGACAACAGTAGTGGTCGACTTTAGACCCACTAGGATCCATAGTTTTTTACCGTGGTTTACACAGAAATAGTAAAGTCAACAGACGTCGGTATTTGTGACTCTGCATACCAATATAGAAGTACATCAAAAAAAAATTATCATGCTTTACCAATAAACAGAAGGAAATGGCAGTTGAGAGCAGGAATTACAGATGCAGGTGGATAAAAAGAGGCAACGATTGTTTTCTGAAAGATATCAAAGCACAAGTATAGAAAATCAACATAAACAAAGAGGCACTACTAATACCTTTTTCCGGTGACGATCATTGTAGCTTATATACTCCAATGGTACTCTTGCACTCCTAGACAACTTAGATAAAGCAGAAATTAAGTCTTCAAGGGTCGATATATCTTCTCCAGCAAATTTTTTAATGATGGCATGGCGAGGAACTCCTGCTCTAAATAGCATATATCTACAATATCAAAGTAGTTTAAAACTGTCAAAAATTCTTTTTCCAGTAAAATATTCCTAAAGATTGCATCAACAGAACTTTAAACTTAAACCAGAAACACTTTCAAATACAAACTGTTAGATAAAGCAAAATAACATAAGCCAATGACTGCAGAGCAGCAATCGTCTAAACAAGGAAATAAGAATGTACAGACCCTGTTTCTGCCACGTAGACAAGACCACAGTGAAAGCGGAAATTTCGAGCCTGCATTAAAAGAGGAGAGAGAGAGAGAGCATAAAGCAGAAACGTGAGCTTCAATCACATGTAACAGATAAAGAAAGAAATATCAATATGACCAAAAATGGGTCAAATGTGCAAAAAAAAGGGTTTTCACCTAAAAGTTCAAATACAAACTAGACATGACTAGAACTGAAGTAAGGAGAGACCTCTTTATTTTCTTAAAGATGCGAAGACATCCAGAATTCTATCCCTCATAAAGTATCGGCACCAATGTAGAAAAAGGGAAAAAAAGTATCAGTGATAAAGCAGTCATCGCTCGCTGGACATGAACAATCTTGTGACACCATCCAGAGGAAGTTGCAAGTTGAGCAACAAGACATTTATAAAAAAGTTTAACTAGGTAAAAAGTAACTAAAAAAGTTCGCTTGCACTCACGTTCCTTCAAAATCAATGGAGAAGTTCGAGAACTTCTAAAACCAAATTGTCAACCAGAAGAACCTACAGATGAAAGAAGTCCTGAAGCATCAAAGTCAAATGGTATTCTAGACACGTATTACTTTTCAACTATCAGGCGACATCTAACTGAAGTCCACACTGCACAACTGCTCATCAGTGCATCTTCATGTGGTTGACTGGGATATTATTGAGTTTAATGGTCTAAGGAGGCTTCACTCAAAATAGACATTAATCGTGCGCAAGGACAGTGTACAAGAATAATAAAAGAACTGTAATTTGATGAAAAACCCTCATCAGAAAAGCAAAATAGAGAAAGTAAAGATACTTAAGATCTTGTGCTTTTATTTATAAGAACCAGGGTTCACAACATGACAGCATTTAGGACACCTTCTTAAGAAAATTTATCTTCACTGGAGTTGTAACTGGTAAACAAGATTAAATGCCAATGGACTAGAATATCAAATTATGGTTCTCAGAAATCATAGAGTTCTGTCCTTGATTCACATTAACCATATGAACACTTGCAGTTGCCTTCTCTTCTTTCTCTTAGTGTGTCTCTCCTTACACTACACTTGTTAGCCTAAGCCCCAGGCATAAAATGTACATACCAAAAGCATTTATTTGCTTCTGTTGTGCCTATATTCAAACCTCCTAAATTTCTCCAGAATGAAAATATTTGAGTAGGAACAATTTACGAGATCAACAATATCTCACATGACCAGAAGCAGACTGCTAAATTTCTCTCTCAAACAAGCCTATTACGCAAGCCAAACAGGAAGCAAGTCACCAAAAAGAGCATCTTAACACTAATTATTTCCTTGTGACTGGTTAAAGTTCAAGTGACATGGGCTGGTTTCATACTTTCTTTTGTATCTTGGTTTGGAGGTGGCATAGTATTGAGGAATACCAACATTAGTACCAGTTTTTTTAAAAAAAAAAATCATTTGACATAGGAATGAGTAAAATGAGGAGAAAACATTTTAAAAGGATTAATAGATAACCAATATTGCTAGAGACAAATTAAAAATTATGAGGCACTAGAAGCAGAATGTCATAAACCTGTTGATACGAAAGGGGGTGAATAACTGCACCACTGACTTCCAAGAAGCTGTCAGGAGTAATTGAATGCAAATCCTGAACCTGAAGGAAACACCAGCAAATGAGTGATATTGACGGCTTTATCCCTTTGTTTTAATAAAATTTTGTCTCTAAAAAAAAGGGCCTTAGAGCTCTCGAAAAAGAAAACAATTCTGCAATTACACTTGACAAAAGAATCGAAATCTGATCAACAGATTCACGAACCAAACAAAAAGTGAACAAAAGATGAAACATAAATCATGGATCAACTAACTCCACCATAGCTAAAATATAATGTACCACTTTTGCAACTAAATTTTGTGATAAAGCTAAATTGCCACAGGTAGGAGGTTAAGCGGGACCACATCAATTATCCGGTCACCAAAGTGGGTAAGCTTTTGTATTTCTTCATTTACCATTACTATTTATTAGTGCTTTCATCGGAAACAATCTCTCTACCTTCACCAAGATAAGAATAAGGTTGCGTACACACCACCCTGCCTAGACCCCTCTTGTGGATTACACTGAGCATGTTTTCGTTGTTGTTATTTACTAGTGCTTTCCTACTGGTAATGTGGACAAATATGACAAAATAACAAAAGAGAAACAATATCATTTGTCCACAATGCCTAGAAAAATTGGATTCTAGCATACTTTTAGTGAGATGCATACAGAACATTCATCATATCTTATAATTATTTGTTGTGTATTATCAAGAATTGGAAAAGCAATTAGCCATTCTGATACACAACACCTATCATAATAATTATCATTCAACGTGATATACAGATATTTCCATTTAAATCATAAAATTGTTGATTGAGACCTCTCCTATTCGTAGGATGTGCAGGAATAGAGTGACCGGGTTAGATAAAATTCTTGTGGAATTTTGGAAGTTGATTGAGTTGTTTAATGATATTTAAGACGGCAAAAATTCCTGAAGAAAGGTGGAGTATAATGATTCCATTACATAAGAACGAGGGTGATATTCAAAATTGCAACAACTATAGGGGATCAAGTTGTTGAGCCACAGTATAAAAGTGTGGAAGAGAGCGGCGGGGTTGAGGGTGAGGAAGGGTGTCTATTTTCAAGAACCAGTTAAGATTCATGTTGAGGCGTTCTACTACAAAAGTCATTCATCTCGTGAGGAGAGTGGTGGAGCAGTATCGGGAGAGAAGAGGAACTTACATATGGTGTTCCTTGACCTAGAAAAGGCATATGATAAAGTTCCTAGAGGTTCCGTGGGGATGTTTAGAGGCTACAGGTGTTCCTGTGGCATACACTAGGACAATAAAGGACATGCATGATAGAGCCAAGACTCGAATAAGGACACAAGAAAGGACAGTGGGAGAAAACTCAAAGCACTTTCCAATCGTAATGGATCGCACCAGGAATCCACTTAGTCCATTTCTTTTTGCCTTGGTGATGAATGTATTGACGCGGCATAACCAGGGTGAAGTGTCATGGTATGTTATTTGCAGACAATATTGTACTGAGTGACGAGACTAGCGGCTGAGTTAACACTAGGTTGGAGGTTTAGAGACAGACCCTGAGTCTAAGGATTCAAGTTGATAAAGACTAAACTGAATACCCAGAGTGCAAGCTCATGACATGTGGCATGAGGGTGATGTGGGAGTGAGGCTTGATACACATGCCATCCCCAATAGAGACAGTTTCAAGTATCTTGGTCTTTAATTCAGGGCAATGTAGAGATCGATGATGAAGTCACACATCGTATCAGTGTAGGGAGAATGAAATGGAGGCTCGCCTCTGAAGTCCTGTCTAATAAGAATGTAACACCAAAACTTAAAGGAAAGTTCGACGGAGTGGTGGTAAAGCCGACTATGTTGTTTGGGGCAGAGTGTTGTCCAGTTAAACGCTTTCATATTCAAAAAATGAAAGTAGTGGACATGAGGATGTTGAGGTAGATGTGTCGACATACTAGGAGAGGTAAAATTAAGAATGAAGATATTTGAGACAAGGTGGGAATGGCCTCCGTAGTGGACAATACGAGGGAAGCGGGACTGAGATAGTTCGACATGTGAAGAGAAGATGCAAAGGTATCCGGGTAAGCAAGTAAGGAGGTGTGGGATGTTGAGGTGGATGTGTGGAACAAACTAGGAGAGACAAAATCAAGAATGAAGATATCTGAGACAAGGTAGGAGTTGCCTCTGTTGTAGACAAGATGAATGAAGCGAAATTGAGATGGTTCGGGTATGTGAAAAGGTAATGAATAGATACCCCGTTGAAGAGGTGTGAGAGGTTGACTGTGGTGGGTTAAAGGAGAGATAGAGGTAGACTGAATAAGTGTTGGAGAGGTGATTAGACAAGAGATTGCGCAGATTCAGCTTACCAATGACATCACCTTACATAGGAGGTTATGGAGGTCGCAAATTAGGACAGAAGGTTAGTAGATAGTTGAACGTTGTCTCTATTCCAGGCGTGATAGGCTTGGGGTAGTTTGGTGCACTGTGCTTTTTTCCTTGTTCATACCATAGTAGTAGCATTTTTCTCATAGTTGATTGTCTAACGATTTTTTTTAACTCCTCATCATTTACTGTGCTTCGGTTGTCATATTATTTGGTTATTGTTGTTACTCCATTTTTTTAATGCTATGTTATGTTTTCCCTATTATTTGTTACGCCCTCTTTGCTTCTGTATTTTCCTTTTAACTGCTTTGATGGGAGTTACTTTAGCGGAGGGTTTTCTGGAAATAGCCTCTGCACATCCACGAGGTAGAGGTAAGGTCTGTGTACACTCTATCCTCCCTGACTCTGCTTTTGGGACAACACTGGGTTTGCTGTTGTTGTTGATAAGGTAAAAGTTTATTGACCGAATACCAAGAGTTACAAAAGACTACTAGGAATATCCATGCAGTCAATTACAACATCTCCCTAGCAAGTATCATAGAAGTATATTGGCACCTGAGTGAATTAACAAATCATGCTAGGGCCGAACACAAAGGTTAATTGAGATGAACAAAAATCCTAATTATTTTGATAACATGATGTAAGAGATACAACTTTTTTAAAAAAAATAAAAGAAATTTCAACATGGAATAAACACTCACCAACAGTTCCACTGTCAGAGGAGTTCCACCCCTTTCAATTTGAAGCTCAACTTTCTGCCCAACACTGTCATCAAGTAAAGTCTCCATCTTCAGGAACTGAGTAATCACCTGAATGAAGCTTACGGGAGGAAATTAGTTCTACAAACCGTCAAATGAATGATTTTCCAATTATCTAAAGAACCAATTGCAACAATGGTAAACTTTTTGTATTCATCTTGGTCCGAGGAAAGAAATCGGAGAACTAGAACTATCTTTTGCCCATGTAACACACCGCCAAGAAGGATTGACAAGTGCGTGACTTTGTTAAATTAGGTCCCTCATTCAACATGGTCCAATGGTTGGTTCTTGACAATTGAAGTAGCTCTGCAGAATCTCGACGCAGAGACAGAGGAAAAAGAGAACGGACAACAAGACTAAGGAATGAGCCAAATAGATGTACTTTAATCGAAGCTTTAAGAAGTTATGCAGAGAATCAGAGCATAATGGGGACAGAAAAACCATCAATATAAGATGCCCTACAACAAAAAAGCCAGTACCTCCCCGTTCATACGGACAAGCACATCACCAGGCTCCAAATGATTGTGAGCTGGGCCACCAGGCACCTGTAACAATATCACATAAAAAAACTAAGTGTTGATACACAGAACAATACTGTGTCAGGCACCTGTAACAATATCAGAGAAAAAAACTAAGTGTTGATACACAGAACAATACTGTGTCAGGACACTTAAAGGAGTGCACTTACAACAGAATCAACGACAAGCATTCCAGTCTCACTGGGCGGAGTGGAATTGCGCACCAACTATTCAAGTAAAATTTCAAAAGATTATTGTATCATTATATTAGTAATAGAGCTTGCAACAAAATATTTTGGTGCTTACCTGCTCTGTGACTTTAAGGAGGCCAAGCCGGCGAGTTTCATCATATCCTTTGTGGAGAAAAGTTACCTATATCAAAAATATATATACCATTAACCAAGTCTACTTATGAAATTATGGTCCTCACTTGACCTATCCTGTCTTCTCTTTGATTTAAAAAGACATGATCCTTAATACACATAATTGAAGTCTGTTTTGGGGGTTTAAAGAAGCTCATGCAAAGAAGATATATATGAGACTAGAGAGAAGTTCCCCATCTCTCTTAGATATTCGATCACTTAAAAACTACTGTACTTTTACATTCGAGTAAGCTACATGTCACATGGATGCATACGCAGAATAGCGGTCAGCTGAAGAGAGAGACTAAATCAAAAAGGCCTCAGAAACCTTTACAGAATAAAGCCCATTTAAGATCATCTCGGAGGACTCATGTACAGTTTAACAAGTAAATACGCAAACGCCATCCAATGTACTACCATCCACTATGACCATGACTATCTGATCCGCCGAAGATGAGAACCAAGATTCCTATAAAGTACAACAACATACACAGTGTAATCCTACAAAGTGGGGTCTGGGTTGGGTAGAGTGTACGCAGACTTTACCGCTCTCAGAGGCAGAGAGGTTGTTTCCAATAGACCCTCAGCTCAAGGATAAATACATCAAAGCAATCCAGAAAAGGAAATAACGGATGAAATAAAGGATATACAAAGTTCAACAAACAATAGATAATATAAGAAATCTACAGATTTTCCTATAAAGTAAGGTAAAGAAATATACAGGTAGGAGTAAGGTAAAGAAATATACAGGTAGGAGAATACTAGGATATGCCTTCCGTATGTTGAGAAGAATACACTTTGTTAAAGGAGGCTATTAATAAGTTTCACTTTCTACTCAAATAAATAATAGCCAAAAGCATTCCCTGCTTCGCTTTTGATAATGGCACGATAGAAATTATGATCAACCAGCAGTATAGAATTAGGAATTATCAGTTGATTGGGGTCCGGTTCTTGATATAGGCGAATGTACAATTAACATCTTCTATCGAAGCAAATGATTTCATTGAGAAAGATGGGGAAACCTCGATATAAAAGTAGAGAAAACTACAAAAAAATGTGATTTTCTACAGAGAGCATCTTAACATAGACACTAACTGGAATGTCTGCTTCAGCACTTCGCAAAAAACAACAAGGTTCCATGTTACTGATCAGGGCTAAATAAAGAGAATAAAAGCGAACTTCCCCAATAAAGTTTCAGGATTACTTGATCCTGATGGTGAGGAAGCTCTTGCAACTTTGGAACAAGGAATGTTGTACCGAGGAAGCCTTGTTAATATGCAACTAGGAAGTAGCTTGAGATGGGGTTCAAAAAGTTGAGACCCATTAACTATTGGTCCAATGGAAAAACAAGCATAGTAAGAGAGATGTCGATCTATACCACATTAAGCTCTCAGACTGAAGTAAAACATTCTAAAGGGTCATTATCTTTGGCCCCACGGTTTTAGTCTAGCTGTAAGAATGTAGCTTGTGCTATGTGGATTAGGTGCAGATCATAGGTTCAAATCTACTGCATAGAATTTAAGTGGAGAAGCATAAAGGGGTGGGGCATCATCCACAAAGAACGCACCAGCTTGAAAACAAGTTTGACGGTCTCTGAATTCTAAAAATTGTTCATCACTTGACCATCACAAAAAGGTAAAGATAAATAAGTAGGCATTTTGGACATATTTGGAAAAAAGAGCTTTTGAAGTTAAAGTGGAGAATTGGTATTTGGATGTTGAAGTTGTGTTTGGACATGCATTTCACTTGAAAGAAGGTTGAAGTTCTGCAAGTGGAAAAAAGATTTTTCACTTAAAACTTGAACTTATCTTCAAGAACTTCAAAAAACCTGTGTAATATATAACCAAATAATGTTTTGAATAAGGAAAAAAAATTATGTCCAAATGGCTTCTAAATTTCCCATAATGGGAAGGAGAGCCTTGGTGTACAAGCATGTTGGAAGTACAACACATCTGAAGACGGATTTCTCCTCGAGAAACTTCATTAGAATATAGCAATATATCGTGGAAGAAGAAGTCAAACACATAGGCACATTATCTGATAGACCAATAGTTAACATATAATTCCACTTATAGCAGATATCTATGGTGATTTATTCATATCAAGGATGATCAAACATGAATGACAGTTCATTCAAGTACATATCACGGAAATGTTTGACCATGCCAGTGCAATATAAGAAACACCACATCAAATATAGAAATTTCAGCACCCGTGGTTTTGTGAAAAATCAATTATCTGTTATAATGTGGCCGATGCAAGAGTAGATACATTTGGTACTGGAAACGTGCTCCTTATCTTTTTAGCACATCAGAAGCAATGTACTCTTATCTCACTTTACTAAAAGAATCTATTATACCATGTTATCAAAAAGAAAAACCCAACCTAGAGACGCAGAGCTCAAACCTGTGATCTAAGGCACAAGTCCCTCAACCTTTGCCACTTGAACTAAATCCTGGGGACAAACCCAACCTAGAGATTATAATGCTATTGAAGGCAATAGGGCGTTTATCATATCCAGTTTAATGAAGCATGAATATCAGAAGACAGATTCATATTTATGCAGTGAACAATAAGCATAAAACTAAATAGTGGTTCACAATAAACAAAATTGAAAGAGCCACCATTCACAGGAGCA
>JACEIK010000400.1:159058-169861 GCA_018107945.1 Datura stramonium | reverse complement strand
ATATAAGTGTTTGTGTCGTTTAATTAATAATTAATTTACATAACAGAGAAAGTTCAGACCTTAACCAGCAATGTAGGTGTGGGGGCAAAAGATTCAGGGAAACAGAAAATATTCAATGCCACCAAACAAGGAACCAACATGACTCATCCAGGCAGTTGAAAAGTTGAGAAGGTAAGACACAATTAAACATAAACTCTTAACAAGGAAAATAAAATAGACACAAACACGCAGAATATGGAATCTTGTAACCATCTGTACTCCCATTTTTTGTAAGAAATTAATCTAAAAGGAAAAAGAGACTAGAGTGGAAGTCATATGAACAGAAACTTTAGATTTTAAATCCCCTCACAGATATCAACCTATTTCAAGGATGACGAATGAGTAATAACAGGAAAGGACCATATAGGAAAAAGAAATAAAATTTTCAGTGGTTTCAATGAAATAAAAAATTGGATCCTATAGCCCATAGAGTACAAAGTGACCAATCAAAAGATGGAGACACATACCTGCCACCCTGCATATCAGCGAGTAGTGCACATTGACAACAGAAAACCAAGAAGAAAAAAAAGAAAGAAAAGCTGATCAAATGAAGGATATAGTTTCCAATATAATAAAAGACTTAGGAACAGGCAGAAACGAAATCAACATGCAAATAACCAATTCTGGTGAAGTATAAAATATTTACTGTTTGCCCATTCAAAAAGTCAATCAAGACTTTTGCTATGCTATAGTGTTGTTGGAAAGCAATAGTCTCTGACAATACTTCTCACTAATTAAATTTAAATCCAAGAGTCAACTGTCAAATGCCACTTTCCACAGTTCAGAAATAGAGCATAGAGAGGTCTTTAACAAAGAGCAGATCAAAGAACGTGTACAAACTCGTTCTAATGGCAAGAAAAATGCAGAAGCACTTGATGACTTGCTCCCAGCATTCAAAGCGACAGCTCTCCCTTGCCAATTTATTACAGGGGAGCCACTTGAACCACCTTTAGTCCCAGAAGCAGCCTGGTGGCAAAGAACACAAAAGTAAATCAACAACTCTAGTCCTGAAAAGTTGGAGTAGAAGTATGTTGATGATCTAAAATAAATAGATTTCTATTTCCCTCCATAACAGCTTTTAACTTTTAGATGAGGCGGTTCACAGAGTAGAGGGAGGGAACATTTTGTCTATTCCCTACTACTAAATGATAACACCCCCCCACACACACACACACGTTGGCCTTCAACTCTTCTTCTTGTATACGTAAGTTTAAATTCCCACTGGTCCCCATAACATCCTAGACATCATGCATTGTGTCGCCTAATTATATTGATTCAAGAAAGTTTACCTTCCTATAAGCGACCACTAATCCATGAGTAACTATACAGAATCCCCTTCTTTCTACCATAGTAACATAGATTTTTGTCCACACATGCTCCTTAAATGTTCTAAGCCACATTTCTTCATGACAGGTTACATGTTTGTCATATATATGATATAGTCCACTCTACACAAATAAATGCAGCTAATTTATGAGGGCTAAGAAGCCCAAAATTTTTTATTACAGGCACTGCTTACTTGCATATAGAATGTGTTGAAGTCATTGTATCCATCCCTGCACCAAAAATTGGAGTTATCAAAGGGAAAAAGTTGTACTACCAAAACATTTTCAATACCCAAAAAAAAAAGTGGATTGCGGCAGAGACACCATGGAGATGACTTCATCAGAAAATCATATAGAGGACATCGTCATAACATTACAAACATGACTTCCTATACAAATGATAAATGATAAGTTCATATAGTTTAGTTATATTAATTTAAAGCAAGGTCGTTTTAACATCCTAAAGCTTTAATTTGTTCATTGTATTTGGAGAGTAAAGGAAGTCCTCGACATGCAATAACAAAAGCAACAATATTCATTACATTGATTTTGAGGTAGGGCAATGCTGATGTACATAACCCAAAACCAATCAGAGGAAAAGGAACACCTTAAAACAGCAGAAGCCTACAATCTGTGCTTAGTAATCAAATATGCTAGAATCTAATGCTAATAATCAGCTTCATCATATATCAGAACAAAAAGCTCATCAATAAGCAAATTTTTCCAATTGACTGCACAAAACAAAACTCACTCCGATGAAAGAGATAGTATCCCACCAACACCACAAAAAAAGCAGCACGGTATGTTTACGGAAGCATGTTTAAAAGTTCTTTTGGATGAAACGTTGTAGAAGAAATTTTGAAAGAAAGTCAAACACCTAATGAGATTCTTATAGCCCGTATCATTTAGGGGAATACATGACATCTCCAAGGTAATGAACATTTTAGGTAGACCATGACATACTTTTTATAATGTGGAGCATCTCTGTCAAGACGAGCAAGGGTTCCAGCTAAAATAGACACCTGCATAATCCAGATTAAAGCAAAAAGGAATAGGATATGAAAATTTCTTTAGAAAATATAGCCCCTCAAAAAACATTCAAAAGGATGCAACGAAACATACAAGACAACTAGTAAGCTAAAATATAATTGTTAGCTGCACGACTATGCTGGCAAAGGAAAAAGAAAGCCAAAAAAGAAAGGTCATGTAACACAACAAAGAGAACCATACAAGAGAAATAGTAAGCTATAGTTTGAAAAACAATGTTAGAGACAGAAAAAAATAATGGATAACTCGGTAACAGTGGCAGCTAACTCTTAAAAGACCTCAAGAATCCAATATTTCAAATTACTCTTCTGGAAAGACTAACCACCTAACACCCATCAAAATGACTAGAAAAAACCTGAGAACAACTATAGGTCGAATAAATCTAAAAGACAGTGCTACTTGGTCAAGTAAATGTAAGTAACACACATATCCACTTGGATGGTTTTAGCAACGCAACATACCCCTTAGTCCAAAAGTCCAGTCTCAAACATTAAAAGTGGTCTCAAAACCACTATAAAACAACATAAATGCATCAGCCATAGACACCACCATAGTCATTGTACTTAAGAAGCAACTTTAACTGCTCACGCCAGCTCACATTCAGTTAGATTGTTTTCGGTGCTTGGGTTGGAAAAACACATTGTTTCATGCTTCCAATCTACAGCAACATATAGGTCAAAGTGAACAGCCTACGCATTCTAATGCTCGACCTTGAAGACCAAGACACATACAATATGTCAGCATTCAACAATCACATGCATAGTTTACAAGCAGATTACACATCAAAAATTATGCACCCCTTTACATGTTTTAAGTGATATCAGGCCTCAACAGTTTTTCCCGAGTCATAATGCCTCCATCATGAGCATTTTTCAACATGTACGCCACCTCCATCAAAGTTAGTAAGAGTCGGAACACTCATTCCAGAAAGTTTTAACCCATTTATTGATTCTTTGGAGATGCTATTACGAGTAGGAAAATTTTCATTTCATTCCCTTCTGATTAATTACAGGAAACATTAGTCATAATGCAATGAATATGACAAGTTTAATAGAGTAACAATGTAAAGAAGTCATTTCATGTAAAGAAATAATCCCCTTGGATACATCATTCATAAAGCAAAGTAAGGCAATAGAATAAAATCTCATCCACATACCTTCTCTCCACTGTCATTACCAACAACCCTGATTTCTAGTCCTACACAAGCATCCTCAGGAGCAAGAGGAATTTCTTCATAGCACAAAAATTGAATTGCAGCAGGATCATAACGGAAGAATCCGAAGTCATGAACCTAGAAGACAATCATAAAGGATCATTCATGACAAAATAAGTAAGTGCGGAATATGATTGTCAAGTATTCTTCAGCAATTCTCATTGTCCCTATAAACCTATGTATAAAATCAAATTGAAGACAACAAAGACATACTTCCTCTGCTTCATGATGCAGGGTACACTTCCCTTTTTAGTTTGTTCCATAAAGAATGACATATTTTTATATTTGGAAACTCTAACTTTTAAACTTTCCACGTTACCCTTATTACATGCTCTTATAGTGATAGAAATGCCAAGGCATGTTAAAGATTACAAGTTCTAACGGTAACTTTGGTTATGTGGTAAAAGTTTTTCTTATCTGTCCAGTCATATAGCCTTATAAAATGAAAAGGCAGGAGTGTCATTAAGTGTTCCTATTTGTGATGGAGACCCTTAGTATACTACTCCCTCTGTCAGATCGTATGGCTTGGCACAAAGTTTAAGTGAAAAAGGAAGACTTTAAAAATTTGTGGTCTAAAACAAACCTTAGAAACTTGTGTGACTGTAAATCATTCCATTAAGGGTAAAAGGGGAATTTTAAGTTAAGCTGTTTCCAGATATAGCAAGGTGACATTCTTTTAAGGATGGACTAAAAAAGAAAGTGCGCCGCATAAATTGGGACGGAGTAAGTAATAGATTGGGTGGTGGAAGGAGGAGTTATGACTTATCATTTGTTACGCGAATATGGATATGGGTGTGAGTACCTGATATAGGCACAAACTAAGTGACCGACCCGTCATCGCTTTCATAAAAATTAAAGGACATGAATAAGAGTAAGGGTGTGGATTCTTGGATCCAACTAAAAATATATACAGATAATTACTCCGATTGTTGAAAATTAACTCATTTTCAGTTAACAACGTGACCTAAATCCATTGTTATTTAATTCAGCTAAATGATCGATGATGATTCCATAATTTGAATCGGGATCCTTTTTCTTTTAATTATTAAATCTTCAAGCTATATTATTCTACTTCATGAAGTAGTTATGAGTCAATAAATCCAGTGTGCATAAATTCTTTTTTAACAATCAATTATTTTACTATGCTATGGTAAACGAATAATGCAAATGAAGAGACAAATGATAATCAGCCCCAAAACCATTGTCATAAAAATGATAATTAGCCCTAAAACTTCACATTTCATTATTTTTCAAACATAAAGCAGACTACTAACACCGGTGTAGCCTAGTGGTCAATAAAGTGGGTGAGAAACCATGAGGTCTCAAGTTTAAACCTCAGGAAAGACAAAAGAACACTAGGTGATTTCTTCCCATCTGTTCTAGCCTTGGTGGACAGAGTTACCTGGTACCTGTTGTTGGTGGAAGGTGGCAGGTATCACGTGGAATTAGTCAAGGTGTGCAAGCTGGCCGGGACACCACGGTTATCAAAAAAAAAAAGCAGAATACTAGCACCCGTTTGAAATTGTGCATATATTTTCTTTCTTCCTTTATTAGAGCCTAAGATAAACCAGCAAGGAAGGCAACACAACCTCACCCCTACTCTGTCTACTCACGTCAAAAGAAATGAGGTCGATCAGTGACACCAACTTTGGTACTTACTTTTTCCTTCTAGTAAAAGAACATGAACATCCAATCTAAAACCTTAAAAGTTAACCAATAGGGGAAGTAGCCAAATATTTTATATGCCCTTTTGGAATTTGTCAATTTATGATGTATCCTTGAAGTTGTCTCAAAGGACCTACAATCAGGGGCAAATTTATAGGTTAAATTGGGACACGTGAACTCGTGGTCTCTCTGTAAAACTAGATACTTTATGTATATATTTTCTAATATTAGAATAATATAATCAGTTGGTGCCCATTCTACAAGTAGGCTAAATGATGCATTTGGTTGAATGTTGAGTTATTCATCCAAAGGACTAGGGATCAATCCCCACTTAATACTTTATTTTCCTTTCTTTTTTAAAGTATTGCACCCATGTTGGAGAAATTCTAGATTCGGATCTGCCTACAATTTCTTCGAAGAAATGAAAACTTAGCCAAAGACAGGTTATAATGGAAGAAAACAATCCATATAAATGATATCTACTAGTAGGGGAGCAGGATTTAGTCTTGTTAGAGAACTTTTATTATTATTATTATTATTATTATTACTACTATTATTTATATATTTATTAAACTATTTTTCATTTTCAGTTTTATTTGGTATAATGATGACATGAGTTGATCTTCAATGGAGAAGCGAGGATTTATATAGTCAACCCCAACTTGTTTGGGACTGAGGCATAGTTGTAGTTGTTATTGTTTGGGAAACCCTTGTATAATCCACGAAGAATAACATCATACAAGAGATCCTATACATGCAGCCCAAATTTGAGAATCAAGCATGAACTTCAACATGGACTTGCTGAGACTTGGCTGAGCAAAGATTGAATCTAATACAATGTGAAAGAATATAAGCAGGCAATAGTGGAGAAGCCCAAGACCTTTTGTAGAAACCCTTTTGGGAGCATGTATAGTAACAAACCTCTATGGAACCTATATTTTCAAAAGCGAAAAGCAAAAAATAAAAAAACAATAAAACTCTTGGGACTTTAAGCAAGAAGCGGGAAGCATCCTTCCTTCTCATTTTATATGACATTACTTGACAAGACCTGGAGTTCATATTAATAGTAGAAACAAATTATTAAAATAAGTGCTAAAATGTTGGTAAATAAAAAAACTTCTCATCAAAGTTTAAAATCTAAATAATTCAATAACTGGAATCTTGGAAAATGTGCAAGTTGTAGACAATTAATATGTTAGTGGAATTGAGAAACATGTGAAAAATGAAAAGAGTTGCATTATATATTGGGACGAGGAATATAAAACTGGAGAGCCACAGAGATAGCAAAGACGAGCTTGAAAATGAACTCACAGGGTCTCTATATATGGGATAGACTGGTATCTCTTCACGGTTCACAAACATAGCTTCAGCCACCACGGGTCCTACAAAGCAAATAACAATCAGCACTTACATCAGACCAAGAATTGAACTTGAAAAGAGATGTTAATTTGCCGACTTTTTAAGTTACTAAAAAAAGCTTCACAAAGACAATGGAACTAAAGGAATTCTTGTAATCACCAGGTTTTACAACATGTCGATTTGTAAGTATAATCCCGCGACGCTTATCAACGACGAAGCCCGTAGCATAACTGGCACCAGCAGCCTCGGTGTCAAATGCTCGGCAAGCATTGGTCCGGAGAACGACGACAGCAGGAACCACCTTGTCAAGCGCCTTCCGCCAATCTTCGGCGGTAGCGAGGTTCTCCTTGAACGGAGGATCTATATCCATACACAAATCCTCCTTCATTATACTCGATTCTGGTCCCAATGCTTCCTCGGATCCCAAACGCTCCAGCGAATCCCCCATCTAAAAACCCTAATTTCCTCTCGGAGTATCAAGACGCGAGGTCGAAGTCCAAAAATGCAGCAAAGTATCTACTTTTGATGCAAAGATATATTGCTGACTCTGATGGAGGGCGGGAGAGAGAATATTCCGGCGAGGATGAAGGATGTTCTTTCAACGGGAGAGACGAGTATTAATTAGAAGATCGGCGGCGAGTGCGTAGTTGAGTTGGCGCTGACAATCTGACAACTGCCTTCATTCAGTCATTTGTCGCTTTCATTTCTCCGATGCTTTTTGTACAGACGATCCAATTACGAAAAAACCCCTGTACTTTGTTTTTTCACGTGGGCTAAATCGCTGTACTTGTGGTAATCAAGAGACGAAAAGGGAGTCGCGTGTAATCTCTCTCATTTTTTAAGGCCAATTACCAATATAACCCCCCTTAAACTTGTCAAGATTTGTCAAGTGCAAACATCTTTTGTTGAAAGCCCCTCTTGCCACTATGACACACTTGTGTTGTATTTTTAGTTACATCTGGCACGTGAATAACTTAAAGTTACTCCCTTTTAATTTATTTATTTATTTAATTTATTTATTTAATTTTACTAGATATGAAATTTTAAAAGAGTATTAAATTTTGTAATTATAAGTTTAAATGTATGAACTATAGCAAAATATTTTTTGTTGCAGGATGATATTTTAATATTAAAGTGTATTATTTTAGTGAACATAATGAACCAAAAAAAAAAAGGAGTCAATTATTATTGGTGTAAGTTATGTAACACTAAAACATATTTTTCACTATCCTTACTAATTACCTCACTATATCAGAAATAAATATCCGCTTTCTCCATATTTATTTGTGAAAGAAATCCTACACCTATAAATAGTAATGTTTCTTTCTTGTGTTGATTTATAAGATATATAAAAATATATATGTAAAAAGCATGAAAAATTATTATACTGCATTTTGAGATAGTAGTAAAGAGAGAACAAAGACAAGTCTTCAACTAATTCAGTATATAAAAGAAAGTAATTTTATGTTAAACTTAACTCTTCAAATATTTTCAATGAACAAAGTGTTAGTGATAGCTTATCTTCTTTTGTGCTTAATGATTCTCTTCCATGTCTTGATATGTTTATGTTGAGAGTGCCCAAACACTAGTTGATCCTTTTGATGACCGAATCGATTCTTCTTGCAAGTCCAATTTGTGTCCACATAGTGTTAGCACTTGCGATGTGAATGATAGTACATTGTCATTTGAAGCTTGTAATGATCAACTTGTTTGTGATACTTGCCCACTAATTGAGGAATTTTGTGATGTGGTTAATGAGTCTCAATTTAGTGATGATGTGGATGAAGTTGATCATTTGAAATAGCGTGACTCTTTGAGCATCTTCCTTTTGGATCTTATTACTTGTTTTGCTCATAGAAGTTACATGAGTGAAAATGCTTTGAATAATGGCATTAATCTTAATGAGAATGATATTGCATGCTTGGACTCTTCATCTTCATTTGGTTGTTCTCTCTTAAAGTACAATGTCTTATTTGATGATGATGAGATCTCTTCTAATGTCGAGCATAGTATTGTTCAACATGATAGTGGTGTAGCTTTTATCCATGCATATACCTTGTATGACAACCCACTATGGAATGTTGACGAAGAAAGTGATGTTTATGATCAAATAGGTACTTCGCCTTTGAGTGTCCCAATTCTTGATAATGTGCTTGATGATGTTTTTATATCACTGTGAATGAAGTTGCTTTATCGGACACCTTCCTTTATTACCTCGTTGCTTATGATGATACTCATGATTGCTTTGAGGGCTTGCCTTGTGAGAAAAGGGGTTTTATTGAGACGATTGGTTGTGGGTTTGACCAAAATGGATGGATATCGTTTCCATTTGACCCAGGTGGCCTTTTGATAGTATGTGTGTTGGTTTGGCCTAATTACATTTGTGTTAACCCTCATGCTATGAGGTCCTTGTTGTTGTTGTCTTCTCTATGCTCGTACAGGATCTAGATTCGGTGTCGAATCCTTTTCAAGAAGGGGAGAATGATGCTATATGGATGATAGCTTGGGAGCGTAAGGATGGACGGGAGCGCAAGGTCGCCATGTTGATAAAGAAGATGGGATATAATGTTGCAAATTGCCATTTTTTGATTTCAAGAAAAGGGAAGAGAGCCAAACAATGCCCTTACTCATTAAGGGCATATTTGTAATAGTCTTTACTTTTCCTTACTTAGTATAAATAGGAGTTCTTGTAATTTTCATGGGGAATTTGGATGACTTTGAACAAATCATATTTTGAGTGTAGTAGATTGCAAATCTTTTGCCTAGCCTTAGATTGTTAATTGTGTAGAGAGGAGGGTTGCAAGGGTAGTTATTCTCCCTTGAGGTTTTTCTAAGAACTTAGTGTTTGTTGGATTGCGGATTTGAGGTCCTTATTTTTTAACATGGGTTGCTTTTCCTTCTAATTTTGTGTCAAGTTAGTTATCCTTTATCTATCCATTACCTTTTCTTGTATCACATTTGACACACACAATTCTAAGAGAACATATATTAACTTTGACAAGTTGAAAACATAACTATTGAGTTTAACTACATTTATTCTTCTACGATAATTCAAAAATAATTTGTAAACAGTCGCCAACCCTAGCAGATCTATGTATCAGTTCTCCGATTTACTTTTGAAGGAAATATATATAATGTAATATATAGGTGATGAAAAAAGAAAATTGGGAGACAAGGTGTGCAACTTGCAGCAAAAATATCTCCAAAATGCAAAAATACTTATGTTCGGACTTCGGATGATATATTTGATTTGATTTGATCTCAGCTTCGAAGAGACGATGCAGTTTTGGCCGACTCACTAAGTGGTTTATCTGTGGACCGAATCAAATTGTACACGAATGCTCCGGCTAAGGTTCCGATGATTGGGCCAACTACATATACCCAAAGACCTTTGTAAACATGTCTCACTAATGCGGGACCAATGCTTCCCGCTGGGTTCATTGATGCTCCAGAAATGGGCCTGCATTTTAGTTTTGATCAAGGTTTAGAAATATATAAAAGTTAAAGAATATACTGAATGAGACAATTAACTAGCATACCCTGCTACAAAGACATTTAATGTTATGGTCATTCCCACGGCTATTCCAGCAACCTGTCCAATCTGCAACACGCAGCACAAAGTAAAAGTAAATGATCTTTTTCTATTAAAGACCCCCAACAAAATGATCTTTCTTAACAATTAATATATGTAATGGGTTTGATCTTAAAAATTTTAAAATTATTGGATCCGTTTATGATAACAGGTTACATGAAGACAACTTTTTCGGTCACTCCAAAATTCAAAAGATACTCTAAAAAATGATGTGCATACCGCTGATCATCAGTAGCAACGCCAGAAATGACAAACATGAGAAGGAAGGAAATGATGATTTCGATAGCAAGTGATTGACCGTTAGATCTAACTGGAACTGAACCAAAATAAGCTTGCGGAGTTACGTCAAACATTAGAGCCAGTGTGCCACTAGCAAGAATCGAACTCATTAGTTGAGCTATTATGTACAAAGGTGCCTGAAACACATGTGATGATAGAGTTTTATTTAACATGCTGCATAATAATACACGATTAAGTAAGAAAAGTTTATACCAAGAAAATATACAGGTCATATGTTCTTGTTCATTTGAAATGTGGCATGAGCAGATTTAGGGTTAAAAGAT
>JACEIK010000400.1:128452-143837 GCA_018107945.1 Datura stramonium | reverse complement strand
TAACAAATTGCTGATTGTGATTCATTGGTGGTGTTATTTTAAGATTATAGTTAAATATTTGAAGTTATTTAAAAAAAATTGAACATGTCTGAATTTTAACGACAAGACTTTGAAGTCTTACAGCTTGTTTGGATGGTTGTTATTACCTATTGATTGTATTTTGTAGTTAGTTTAATTTAAGTATAATGTTTGTTTTGATTGTTCTATAAATTTTATTTTAGGATCGTTAATGTAACTAGTTAAGGGTCATTCCCACAAATGCTCTTATTTTAGAGTGTCTTTAATTTTTGTCCCTCAAATTGTGATTTTTAATTTTTATCCTTTGATATTTTAAGTGATTAAAAAAAATGTCAAAAATACTCCTAACAACCAAAAAAAAATTCGCAAGACAAAAAAAAATTGCAAGGCATAAGATTTCGCACAAGTTATGCCTCAGGGTATAAATTCACACAGTTTATACATCAGGCCAGGGGCATAAGCTTAGTAGCATAGCATAAGTTTTGCAGCATGAACTTGTGCCTAGGGGGCAGAAGTCCAGCAACATGAATTTGTGTCTTGGGGCATAGGTTCATCAACATGAACTTGTGTTTAGGGGGTAGAAGTTTAGCAAAATAAACTTGTGTTTGAGGGCAAAAATTCAATAACATTAACTTGTGTCTTCTAGAGCTAATATGTGCCTAGTGATTTCCTTTTTTCAAATATTAAATGTAAATATATGCCTTGCAAATTAAATATCACTTAATTTATGCTTTGCGAGCAAACATTCTCTAAAAAGATTTTCCTAGCAAAATTAAGTCATAATTAAGAATATTTTGAAAATAAATTTTTTATTAAATGAGTTATAGTTATAGGGGTAAAAACTAAAGACCACCAATTTGAAGAAAAAAAATTAAAAACCACCTTAAATAGGGGCAATTCGTGCAAAAACTTGAATAGTCAAATTAGAAATAGGAAAAAAGCTCAGATATGCCATTGAACTTTAAGAAAGGTTCATCCATGTTATCCGTTAAAAGTTGGGCTCATTTATGTCACTGTCGTTAATCTAAGGGGCCATCTATGCCATTACCTTTTAACGGACTCATGACATGGTTTTTCAAAGCCAGAATGAACACGTGGCAGCATTTAAGTGAGCCAAGTCAATTAAAAAACCCACCTATTAAATTACCTATCCAACCTATCACCATTAAAACCCATAAATTTTTTAACCCGACCCACAATAAAACTCCAACCTTCATCGAATTTACATGCCCATTAATACTCCTCCAAACACCTAAACCCCATCATATCTTCTTCCTTTTTTCAGACGGTTACTTCTTCCTAAACACCAACCAGGTAAAATAGAATGGAACATAAGATTTTGAAGTGGCCAGAATAGTTGTCATCTTCATGGAAGATTAAGATTTTGAAGTGGCCAGAATAGTCGTCATCTTCATGGGAGATTGTTCACTGCAATAACATTCAGATAACGATTGATTTCTCCTTTTCCCTCTATATTCATATTCTCAGTTGCAAAAGTTTTTTCTTGCTAGTATCAACAAAATGCACATTTATGGATGCATTTGAGATCTAGGTATCACATGGTCAAACCATTCCACCAGTCAACCTTTTTTTATTGAACAAAGGTCTGAAACCCCACCGAAACTATTCTCATTCACATTTTAAAAACAGAGATATACTACTATATATATAATTTCTAATTTCAGAATTTTAAATCTCCTTGATCATAAATTTTTGAAGAAGAAGCAGCGGTCTAAAAAGATGAAGAAGAAGATGATGAGGGTTTAGGTGTTTGGAGGAATATTAACAGCATGCAAATTGGATGAGAGATGGGATTTTATCGTGGGTCGGGTTAAAATACTTATGGGTTTTAATGGTAACGGGTCGAGTAGATTTAAGTTAGATGGGTAGTTTAATAGGTGGATTTTTTAATTGACTTGGCCCACTTAAATGCTGCCATGTGTCCAATCTAGTTTTGAAAAATCATGTTTTGAATATGTTAAAAAATAATGGTGTAGATGACCCCTTAGATTAACGGCAGTGGCACAAATGAGCCCAACTTTTAACGGATGATATGAATAAATTTTTTCCTAAAGTTTGATGGCATATTTGAATTTTTTTCATTTAAGGTATTGTTAACTACAAATGGGGCTCTATAATTGCACAATTATCCAAAGAGGACAAAAGAGGTTGGGAGCATTGGATGTTTCCTACGACGTCAAACTGCCTCATCACTTTATACTAAATTTCTAGTTCACGTGAAACATAGGTAACATGTTAAGAAAATGGGAAGATAGTACTATTTAAGTATAATCATACATAGTCTATTCAATTGCACAATTATTCAAAGATGTTCCGGATTAAAATATGACACTAAAATAGCATTCTTAAAAATATATTAATTTCTTAGTTCATGTGAAAAATAAGTATAATGTTAAGAAAATGGCAGTAGAGTCCTATTTGTTGTGCTAGCTAAGGCAGTATAAATATTTTAGCAGATTTGCACAAATAGGATAATTAGAACCAATTGTTTATATATTATCTCTATTTAAGAAAATTTTACAAGAATAACTGTGGCGCTATATAACTGAAAAAATGAAAAGAATATATATACTTGTACAATTGTTTGCAAGTTTTGCCGAACGATCAAAATTTGATAAAATTGAATTGGTCACAAATTTAAAACTGAATGTGCAAATCTACCCTGTATCCTTCAATCATACACTAGTACAAAATTTAATTGAGCAAAATGATTTTCACCTATAAATGGGATATAGGGTCCAAGAAATGTCTAGGTATGAGAAATGATTTTCTTTTTTTAAAAAAGACTTTGATTGACATAACAGTATAACAGTACATACATAATATAGTTGATTTGGATGAAGACTGATCGTAAATTTTGTAACCTCATTAGTGATAACRGAGAATTTGTCTGTTAATTTATTGCAATCTCATTCGATCTTGTGTGTTTGCGTATAAGACTTTATTCAATAACTTTATCACTTGAAAAGAGTATACTTTCTTTTGATCTGGCATAACATTTTGGTTGACAAGGAGTAATCATAACATTTTTCACAACAAAAGACTACTACTTATTAGAAGCAGTAGTTAGTTGTTGTAATAGTTAGTTAGCAGTGTAGCTGATTAAATTAGTTAGTTATGTAACTAATTACAGTTAGTTAACAACTGTAATACTACTAAGGACTATGTAAGCCTGATACTTGTATTCAATACAGAATTAGATCCATTGAATGAATTCTCGTCTCCATTCTCCTTCTCTTAAATTTCAGATCTGGATCCATCATCGCGAAGCTTGTTGATGCAAGTTTCAGTGTGAAAATCAACATGGTATCAGAGCAATTGTAATTGGATCATAAGCTCAATTTTTTTCGTGTATTATTTTTTGATTTGTTGATCTTCTACTATCTCAAATGGCTGCTTAGAAAATCATACACACACATCCTCTGTATGTTCATCCATCGGATACTCCAGAATTAGTTCTAATTCCGATTCAATTGCTTGGATTAGAGAATTATAGTTTGTGGCGAAGATCGATGATAATAGCATTGCAAGCTAAGAGGAAATTGAATTTTGTGACCGGCACTATAAAAAGGATCAATTAAGCATTGAATTGCATGAAGACTGGACACATATAATGCAATAGTTCTATCTTGGATCATGAATACGACATTATTGAATCTTCTCAGTGGATACTATAAGAAATTTAACTTTTAACAATCAATTCTTAACGACCAGATATGAATCCGATTGTTAGATGTGAATTTATAGCAAAAAAAGATATACGCTCCGCATAGGTCTCTTAATTTGTAGTTCTGTTAGAGAAAAACCATGAAATCGATCATGTGAATCAGTCTGTGTATTTTCAAATTTATTGAGCAAAATCAGGAATCGACTGTGCGACTCTCAGTCTCTGTATTTACAAATTTGTTAGAGTAAAATCAGCTGATAAGCTAAGGTATGCGTCACTTTATTTTGAGAATTGTAAAAGAAAATCCAGATAAACTCAGGCATGCATATCTCAATTTTTCTAGGATAGTTAAAGAAAAATAAGGCGTGGGTCTCTCAGTTCCAATTTTTTATAAAGGAAACAAACATATCTTTTGTTTGATTGCAGAATACATTCTAGTTTCTTGAAAAGAAAATTAGCCTTCTCTTCATACTGCTCCTTCTAACATTTGCCGCAACTATAACATTCGAACACATTCTTGGAGTTTCCTTTAATTCAAGGTAGTTTATGTTATTTTAACAATGAATTTGTTTGTCAAACTCCTCATTTTTCTCAATTTTGAATTTACACTGTATGATTCCAATTAAGTTTCTTTTTCCTTTTTTTAGTATATGTGCACTGGCATATGTTCTTCATATGTTGTTATGTACTGATGTGATTAGTTATGTTAGTATCCAAATTATTATTGAAATGTTAATATGATAACATCTGAGGATGATTTTTGATAATTTTTAAATGAGGTCGAATTGAGTTTTCTTTAGCTACTGTAATACTTTTTATTTGACAAGTTATTATTGCATAAGTTTATTCATCTGATAATTATTGAGGATAATTTCTCATAATTTGTTAAGGAGGTGGGATTGTGTTTTTTTAGTTAATCCTGTTGGCATTTCTATTAATGGTTGAGACTGCAAAGTAAAAGCATTTCGATTGAGAATGCAAAGTAAAAGCATTTCTTTGAGCCTACCCAAAATATGTCTAAAAATATTGTTGGTAAAAAATATTATCTAGTATATTGTTATCAGAATTCAAACAATTGAAACATCTAACTTAATACTTGTAATCGTTTCTTTTCAATTCTCTTTTTAACGGATGAATTAATCTATTAATTTGAATTTTTATTCAATTCATCATTAATTCATCTTTTTTGTAACAACTTTTTCCATTATATAAACAACTTCATCCATGAATAAAAGACATAGTTTAAAAAGAAAATCCTCTTTTATTCTTTTTGAAGTTATTCTTCCTTTATTTTTTGGGAATTATTTTAGTACAAACTCCAAACTTTCAGTTACAAGTGCACGTGTTTGGAAGTAATCATTTAAGTTTGGGGTGTGACCAGCTACAACGATTTGGATCTCCACCGGACCGAAATTATTTTCAAGGCAGTGGCTTGTTATAGCGCAGTGTTTGTGATAATTTTTTTAATTGTATTAATTCCTGTTCTGTATCAATATTTTATTATTTTTTTCAATAATTTGAAAGCAAATTTTCAAATATAATATTCTTAAATGACTATTTTCTTGAACAAAACTTTTTTTAATCTGTCAAAACTTGAGCCTTTGAAAAGAAATAATTTTAAATGTTGGTCACAGAAACTTCTCATTTGCTTAACAATTAGAAGTTGATTATGGTTTATTTTACGAACCTCCTACTTATAGTTCTAAAATTACTATTAAACTGTTGTGATTGTTGATGATGTTAGTAAAAAGAAGTTCGAAAAGGATAACAAAACTATTAGAGGATATTTGTTGAACCATATGAATAATCCTTTGTTTGATTTATTTATTACTTATAAATCTGCTAAAGAAATATGGGATAGTTTGGAAAATAAATATGGTGCTGACGATGCATAAAAGAAAAAAATATGTTATTGGACAGTGGATTAAGCTCCTGATGGTTGACAATAAGCCAATTATAGAATAAGTTCACGAATATGAGAAATTGACTGTTGATGTTCTCAATGAGGAAATGAAGATGTGAGAGATTTTTTAGGCTAATATTCTACTTAAAAAATTTCCGCCACCTTGGAGTGATTACAAAAATTAATTGAAGCATAAGAAAAAGAATTTGACTCTCTAGAAACTAATCAATCGCATGAGGACTAAAGAGGAGAGTCGGCTCAAAGATAAGATAGAAACTCTTTCTCTTAATTCTTCTAAAGCTAACCTTGTAGAATTTTCTGATACTGTTGTGTCAGACAAGTTCAAGTGCATACAAAAGAATGTCCCGAAAAATAGATATCTGAAGAAGAAAAATCACTTTATCAAGCTGGAGAGCCAAATAAAAAAATCAAAAGAGACCTTGTTTTGTCTGTGTGAAACTTGGTCATAGGACTGCCCAGTGCTATCAGAGACAAGGTCAAAACTTGAAGCAGGAAGAACAAGGTAATGTCCAAGCTCATCTTACTGAGGGTAATGAAGTGATTGTTGTTGTAGTAGTAGAGGCGAACCTGGTGGCTAACAAGATTGATTGAGTGTTGGCATGGAGGCTTCAAGGTATTTCTACGCCAATAAAGAGTTGTTCCATGACTTTGAGGAGTCTACTGATGGAGAATGTGTCTACATGGGTAACTTCACTACTGCTGGAGTTATGGGTAAAGGAAATTTTTTACTTAAATTAACTTCTAAAAAAATTAGCCTTGAACAATGTTCTATATATTTTCTCTCTTAGTAGAAACTTAGTTTCTTGAACGCTTCTCAACAACGCAGACCTTAAACTTATTTTTAAATTTGATAAAATAAGTATTTGTCATAGAAGATACTTTGTTGGGAAGGGATATCTTAGTAGGGGCTTATTTGTACTGAATATTCTTCAAGAGATTGTCAATAATATAATATTTTTAATTCTGTTTATATTGCTGAGTCTGTTAATTTATTGCATGGTAGACTAGGTCATGTTAATTTTCTTTTATTAAAAAGACGTAAAAATAGAATTAATCTCTATGATAAGAAAATAATTTTTTTAAAGTGTCCTATGTGTGTATAAGCAAAACATACCAAGAAACATTTCAAAACTATTACTAGTAGAAAGACTGAATTGCTTGAACTAATACATTTAGACTTCAGATTTCAAGAGCATTGTTAGCAAAGGTAAAAAAAAGTATTATGTTATTTTTGTTGATGACTTTTCTTGATACACGAAAGTATAACTTTTTAAGTCTAAAGATGAGGTTGAAATCTTATTTTTGATTCAAAGCATAAATGAAAAATTAATTAGATAAGAAAATCAAGAGACTTAGATCTACCAGAGATAGTGAATACAGTACTAAAACTCTATATGCTTTTTGTGAGAAAAATAGTATCATACATGAGGTTAGTGCTCCCTATACTCCCTAACAGAATGGTGTAGCTGAACTCAGAAATCGAACCCTTAAGAAAATGATGAACTCTATGCTTTTAAACTCAGTCTATCTGATAACATGTGATGGAAAGTTGTCTTTGTCTGCATGCTATATTCTTCATAGAGTCCCTCATAAGAAATTGAACAAGACCCCATATCAGTTGTGAAAAATCCTTTCCCTTAACTTGAAATTTCTGAAAGTGTAGGGGTATTCGACTAAGGTTGGTCTACCTGATTTTAAACGGGTAAATATAGGTTCTAAAATTTTTGAACACTGTCTTTATTGATTATGCTCAAAATAGTGCTGCATATATATCTATGTCTTTAAATGATCATTCTATTTATGAATCTAGGGATGTAGAATTTTTTTAGCATGTTTTTCCTTTGAAAAAAAATGTACCTAGTGATGTGCAAAATAATGCTTCTACATCTATGTCTGTTAATTCTCATGTCATGTCTTTTTCTGATGTTATTTCTAATAAGCATGAAAATGAACTTAGAAGAAGTACAAGACGTATAACTGAGACTAGTTTTAGTCTTGATTTTATCACAACCTTCTTAACTGAGATTAACATTGATGCTTTAAATGATGAATTAGTGTCTATCGAATTAAGAGAAGAAGACCCTAAGATTTATGATGAAGAAATAAGATCAATAGATACTATATTTTGGAAAAAAGCCATTAAAAGTGAGTTGGGCTCTATAGTTTCTAATCACACTTGGTACTTGTATGATTTGCCTAAAGGTTGTAAATCCATAAGTAACAAGTAGATATTTAAGAAGAAATTGAGATCTGATGGTACAATTGATAAAAATAGGGCTAGACTTGTGATTAGGGGCTTTAACCCAAAAGTGTTGATTACTTTGATACTTATTCTTCTATGACTAAAATAGCAACAATTGGGACTCTTATTTCTTTAACCGCTATTCATAGTTTAGTGGTACACCAAATGGATGTCAAAATAATATTATGGTAATTTAGAGAAAGAGATCTATATGACTCAACCTAAAGGTTTTGTGGTTCCAGGACAGGAAGATAAAATATGCTATTTGAGGAAGTCCTTGTATGACCTAAAACAAACACCTAAGCAGTGGTATGAAAAGTTTAATGTCACATTAGTGGATGATGATTTTGTTATAAATTCATCTGATACACGTGTTTATTCCAAAATAATAGGATTATATTGTGTGATTATATGTTCCTATGTAGATGACATGTTAATCTTTGGCCCTAATGTGAATGTTATTAATGAGACTAAAACTTTTTTTGTCTTCTTAGTTAGAAATGCAAGACCTTGGAGAACCATATGTGATTTTAGGGATTAAAATCAAAAGAACCGATAATGATTTTTCTTTATGTTAGTCTCATTATATTGAGAAGATGTTGAAAAGTTAGGTTGTTTTGATGTAGTTCCAGTGAGAACTCCATATGATCCTAGCATACACTTGATAACAAATAAAGAATGTAGCATTTCTCAAATTGAATATGCTAAAAAAATTTAGAGTGTAATATTTCTCGAATTATACTCAATTTAATATAGCTTATACTATTAGTAGATTAGAGTAGATATACTCATAATTCTAATAGTGTTTCTTGGAATGCTCTTCATCGGTGTTAAGGCATTTGAGAGGTACTATAAATTAGTATTTGCCTTTTAATAAATTTTCTACTATTTTAAAAAGTTTTTGTGATGCAAATTGGATAACCGTGATGATGAGTTAGCTTCACGGTAGCTATGTGTTTTGCTTTCACGGGTGCGGGTGATATTTCATGAAAGTCTTCCAAAACGGACTTGTATAGCACGTTCTATCATGGAATCTATATCCATTGCTTTCGAGTTGGAAGGGCAAGAAAGTGAGTAGCTAAGAAACCTTTTAGCGAGATGTTCCATTATGGAGAACAAGCTTCACCGGTTTCTCTTCAACGTGACTCCGCAGCGGGTAGTATGATGGATAACTATTTATGGTAAAAAAGCCATAGTAAAAAAAAGCCATATAGGCTCTCAATATACACTATATTTCCTATCCCTAGGACATAAGGTAGTGTATAATAAGGTTGAACTTATTTTGTGCTTAATGATTTCATAACATTAAGGTGATATATTTGAGATAGACTTGATGGAATCACCTACGTGAGTGTAAAAGTGTGGTCGCTTTTTATGAAACATTTGGGACATCTTTCAAGAGCACTCATGAGACCCAAGATGTGTGCATGACTATAAAAATACTTTGTTAGTATTGTGGAGTTTGTATAAAATTAAGGATATGGTATGTGTTGTGGGGGTATAAATTTATAGCCATTCACACTATGAATATTAATTATTGCCTTATTTCACTACATGTCAATTCAAATCGAAAGATATTGACACTAAAATACATATTCCTTCTTTTGCCCAGAAAATGTTCCTATACTTTTTCATCTGCATTTGTGGGGGTTGTTGGCATTTCTATTAATGGTTGAGAATGCAAAGTAAAAGCATTTAAGTTGAGAATGCAAAGTAAAAATATTTCTTTGAGTCTATTCAAAATATGTCCAAATACATTATTAGTAAAAAAAGATTCAAGTATATTATTGTCAGAATTTAAACAATTGAAGCATTGACTTAATACTTGTAAATCATGTCTTTTCAATTCTCTTTAACGGATGAATTACTCTATGATTTGAATTCTAATTTAATTCACCATTAATTTATTTTTTTGCAACAACTTTTTTCACTTAATAAACAATTTCATCCATGAACAAAAGACAAAGTAAAAAAAGAAAATCCTCTTCTATCCTTTTTGAAGTTATTCTTCCTTTACTTTTTGGCATTATTTTTTACACAAACTCCACACTTTCAGTCATGAGGTTGTGTCTTTGAAAGTGACTATATAACCTTGGGGAGCAACCGGCAACAACGATTTAAATCTTTATCCGGCTGAAATTGCTTTTAAGGTAGTGGCTTGCCACGATGCAGCTTTATGATAATTTCTTTATTATATTAATTCCTATTTTATATTAATATTGTAGTATTTTTTTTCAACAGTTCCAATAATCTCTCTTTTTCGATAGGGAATACTTTAAATATGTCGTTATATTGCCAATTGAAGTTGTAGAATACAAAAGCTTGTTCTTCCATGTCGACTTCCATGGCCAGATATCAATCAGGTCACATTGGGTACATAATCTGGAATAGTCAAGCTTTCATTGAATATCTTTCCTCCTTGTCATTGCCCATCTTAGCTTGTCTAGTGCCTGCATACTTGTCTTGTAACCTTCTAGCCTGTATAACAAATTGCTCATATCATTAATCTCCAATCTTGTAGGTTCCTTCTGAAATGTTAATCTAATAACAGATTGCTTATATTGTCATTTCAGTCTAGTTCACATGATAATTGATAGAGGTTGGGGTAATCATTCACCAGGATAGCGTTGTTCAACTATCTATCCTTCCAGAACCTAGTGTGCAAATCATTTCTTCCTCTAGACTATTAATAATCACCGCTAGAAAATATGTCCTCTCAATACAGTTAGCATCTCACGGCTGAATTAAAAAAATTATACACCCTTACAGAACCTTTTGACTACTACTGATACATGGAGTTTGCGTCACGCGGTAAGTTTGCATAATGTAAGTGATTAATAGATAGTCCTTAGTGCAACTAAGAATTAGGTACATTTATTGCTAATTTGTGTGATTACGACACGCTAATTATAACAATGTTTAGACTCTGGTTTAGGATGATTTAGCAAGACATATTTGATCGAATTGTCGTTACACTGATCAAGAAACTAAAATGTAGTTATGAATTTTTAACCAGCTTACAGAGAAAGTACACATTAGGATCCCTTCACGTAAGTTTTTTTTATCTATTACTAAAGCTCTCTTTTGAAAATGCGCAAAAAACTTTACATAATAAGTTCTTTTTTCTGAGTAGTTCAATCGGTTTTACTATTCCTAGTTCATATTCCCTGCTAGCCTATCTTCTGTTGCTGACATTCTTAGGAACTTGTTCAGTAGTGCTCGGCAGGATAGCGAGGAAGAGTCAATTGTGTTGATGAAGTGGTGATTAAGTCTATGTATGGAATGTATTTGTTTGACAAATCAGATACCTTGTTGATGGTTGATCCACTTTCTAGATTCGTTTAATAAAAAAAGATCGTTCTTTCTTAAATGCCAAATTTACTGATATTCCAACTGTCAACATACCTTACAACCTTATGGCACTACGCGTTTGGAATGAAATTCTTATACTTTATTTTTTTAAAAATTGGTAACTTAAAGGACATCTTTATACTTTTCCTAGATCTTTCAACAATCTCTTTAAAATATCTCCAGCAAAGCAAGTTCAATAATATATTTAGACTTTCTTCTCACACATTGTACCTTAGTCAAGCTGGTTTATTTATATAAAATTGATTGAGAATAATGGTTGTAGTTGCTAGCTAACCGCTAACTATGAATCTGTTGTTGAGTGTGAATTTATTGCTTTAGTTGCTGCTAACTAGTACTAAAGTGCTTGTTAGGGCCCTTAGGCGTTTAGATGTTGTTGTATAATAGTGTGTCCTATTCCTAATATTCTTTTATTAATTGTTATATATTTAAGATGAAAATGACTAGATTGTTTAAAGTTGAGAATTTATTTTTCAGTCGTAGAACACATTTGTGTTAGAAAAACTCCAGTCTTCTCTTACTATCTCTTGCTACTGCTCATCACTCTTCACTCATTGAACCTGCTCGACTATTGGTCTTACTCTTGTGAACTGCTACTGATAATAATAAACGCATTCTTAGAGTGTTCTTCTCATCAAAGTAAGTTTCTACTTTCGTAAGTGTATTAATGAATTTGCTTCTATGGTGCTTTAGATTTATATAATTTTTTGATTCTCTATAGGTTGTTGTTGGTAGTGTTACTAAGTAGTATAAACTTCAAAGATATCTGAAGTCTTCTGATAGCAGTTAAGGATCAAATAAAAGATTTCAAAGGCTCACACATGCAGAGTTATTTCTCTATGTTTAGTAAAATGAGATTTCAAATCTGAACAAATGGATAATCCTGATATTAATGTAGTCAAATTATGTTGTTAATTTGATCAAAGGTTATGTTATTGTGTAGCTCAATATTGCCTACTTACAATAGTAAAAGGCTGAGGAACTCTTGAAATCTAAAAGCTAAGAAAAAGAGTGAAAAATATCAGGATCCCACAATATATAGTTACACCTAGGAGCTACAGATCAACTAATATGACGAAGCAACACTAATAAAATGGAGATATGAAAATTAGGCCTAAAGAAAGAGAAAACAATATTGTAAAATGGTACTAGCCATTATAGTTTCCTTATCCTATCCTTATCTGCTGCTAAAAAGATGCTCGCAGCTGAATAAACACTCTTCTAGTGTCTAATTTATATAATGCTTGCAAACATTAATCTAATGGCTTAGCTAAGGTTAATAGAATTACATGGGTTGTTTAACCAAGATATGAGATCTAATTTATTTTGAAAAGAGATGCCAAGATCTTAACCAAATATAATATGATCTAATTGACCTCTAATTTGATCCCAAACATTGTCCAATTATATATGAATGAATGTACTTTTTTTTTGCCTACTTGAATTACTTCCAAATTATTTGTGGTATTTCTTGATATAGTCGAACTATGTGAGGTTTTAGAACATGTTTTGGCTATGTCATGTAGAAAGAGTGAAAGAGTCTCGTATATAATAACTTAAAGTAAAATGTTGAATGCTAATGCTAACTTGTATCATCTATATGTTATGAACTAAGTATGAGGCAATGTAGGTTAACTATGTGAAATCTGGTTAGTTTTCTGAAGAAATGCCAAAAGCTTAAATATAATATGATCTTACGTGACTTCTAGTTTAATCCTCAAGCATTGTCTAATTATGAACCATGAATGTATTTTTTTGCCTACTTAAATTGCTTCATACAATTTGAGGTACTTGTTGATATAATTTGAACCACGTGTGAGGTTGTAGAGCATGTTTTGGTTAAATATAATATGACCTTACATGACCTGATCTAGTTTAATCTTCAAACATTGTCAAATTACATATGAACCATGTATTTTTTTTGCCTACTTGAATTACTTCAAACTAGTTAAGATACTTGTTGATATAATTTGAACTACGTGTGAGGTTATAGAGCATGTTTTAGTTATGGCACGTGAAAGAAGCATGTATGTGATCACTTAAAGAAAAATGTTGAATGGTAATACTAACTTATGTTACCTATGTGTCATGAACTAAATACGAGGTAATGTAGGTTAACTATGTGGAATCTGATTTATTTTTTGAAGAGCTGCAAGAGCTTAAATATAACATGCTCCTACATGACCTCTAGTTTAATCCTCAAACATTGTCCAATTACATATGAACCATGAATGTATTTTTTTGCCTACTTGAACTACTTCAAACTATTTGAGATACTTGTTGATATAATTTGAACCACATGTGAGGTTGTAGAGAATGTTTTGCTTATGACACACGAAAGAGGTTTATATGGATCAGTTTACGCAAAATATTGAATGCTACTACTAACTTGTATCACCTATGGATCATGAACTAAGTATGAAGTAAGGTAGGTTAACTATGTGAACTTAACCATAAGAAAATCTATTTGCTGCTAATTGGTATGTGTAACCGTGTGCCTTTATTTAAGTGTTAGGTAATGTTAATGCTCAATTGTTTTGTCTTTTTGGTGAAACTTTCATGGCCTGAATCTAATATGGAGTATTTTAATAGATGTCTAAGTATGATGATGCATTCTAAAAGTTAAAAAGAGAGATGTAAGATTTTCGAGGAGATGAATACAATGTAATCTTTTAGGACTAAAAGATTTATTGTATCTGAATTCACTGTGTTTAACATAAAGTGCTAAATATGATAAACTAAGAGTCGTTTTTTAATTTTTTGAGTTACTCCTTATGTTCATACATTGAGTTGATCTTGTGCTTTAACTTAAGCTTGGCATACACATAGAGGTGTTAGATACATTTGTTAAGAAAGAATTCAAGATAGTTTCAACAAGTTCTAGAGCACTGATGCTCTTTAAGTTTTAGCTTATTGTTGCATAGTATTATTTAATGTATGCCCGAAGAGCTATTTCCATGATGAGCATTGTAAATTTGCTTCTGGATACTCACTCATTAATTAATTAAACCTTAGACAGAATGCTAGTATTATTTATCTATTATGCATGCTCTATGACCAAAATTAATATTTTGTTCTTATTCCTATTGGTTGTTACTGATATATATTTTTTAAATATATATTTTGCCTGATTTAAGATTATGACACCTAATAAGGAACGGATGCATCTAGTTCATGATCAACTTGACAATGTTTACATACTTGGGGTGGAGAATTTTTTTGGATTATGCTTTTACAAAATTGAGAAAACACAAGAAATACATTGTCCATGCGTCAAATGTTGTAATGCATCTTCAAGAACTCGCGAGATGGTTAGGTCATATTTATTAGTATATGGAATAATCCAGAGTTATACTTCTTGGTATCATCTGTTGGGTAAAAACCGGAGCAACACAATGCGGAATAATACAAGAATGGTTACAAACAAAATAAAAAGGGGACAAAAAATGGAAAGACAATGACACCAAGAATATTTACGTGGAAACCCTTCTGAATAAGGGAAAAACCACGGGCCAAGAGGAGAAAAATGATATCACTATAGTAAGAAATTTTACACCGTATGGTTCACGAGTCCAACGCTCAAAGTAACCACTACACACACTTCAAAAGAGATAACCCTCGTTTTACTCACACCTCACTATAATATCACTCAAGAAAAAACCTCACTCTTTATATATTTTTCCTTTTCTCTTTGTTGGTGTATCTTTACAAATGAGCAAGGGGCTCCTTTAATAGGAAAATTTTGGACCAACATTCAAAGTTCACCAACCTTTGAATGCCCAACCTTTGAACGTGTGCAGCAAAAGTTGAATTAGGGCTGGACCCCACAAATCTCCCCCTCCAGTCCCATGCATTTGAAGGAGGTATCTCCATTTTCTCAGAGAGAGCTCATCCCGACAAGTTCTATACACAGATCAAACTTGTCTTTTGGTATCACCTTGGTCAACTTATCTGCAAGATTTTCACTTGTGTGAATCTTTTTGATATGAAACAATTCACTCTCCACTTGTCCACGAATCCAATGGTATCTGACGTCGATGTGTATTGTCCTTGCATGGTACATGGAGTTCTTGCTCAAGTCTATTGCACTCTGACTGTCGCAATAGACAACATACTCCATCTACTGTAATCCAAGTTCTTGAAG
>JACEIK010000400.1:111760-125646 GCA_018107945.1 Datura stramonium | reverse complement strand
CCCTTTCATCCCACAATGATAGCACTTTATATTTTTAAGTTTGCCTCTGGATTTGCTTCTATAATGTTCTCTATCTTGAGAACCACGACTCTTGCTTCTCTCCCTGGAGCTAGATACCAGGACATCCGTCGACGGAGAACCCTGAGACTTTCGTCTCATCTCTTCATTCAAAATACTGCTCTTGGCAAGATCCGTAGAGATCACACCATATGGAGCAAAGTTTGACAGTGAAGTTCTAAATGTTTCCCAAGGGTCTGGTAGGGAACCAAGTAGAAGCAAACCTTGGATTTCTTCATCAAACTTGATTCCCATAGAAAATAACTGATTCATAATCCCCTGAAAGTTATTCAGGTGATCTGTCATCAGAGAACCATCGTTGTATTTCAAACTTAACATCTGCTTTATCACGAATATTTTGTTATTACCAGTCTTCCAAGCATACAAACTTTCTAAATGCTCCCATAGGGTTCGAGCATGTGTCTCTCCAGAAATATGGTTCAACACATTATCATCAACCCACTGCCTAATAAATCCACAAACTTGTCTATGCAACAGATTCCACTCTTCATATTTTTTAATATCAGGCTTTACAGTGAAAAAAACTGATTGATAAAAATTCTTGACATAAAGTAGATCTTTCATTTTTCCCTTCCAAATGGCATAATTGGTGCCATTCAAAGTAACCATTCTACTTGTGTTAGCTTCCACTATTCACCCAAAAAATTCGGATAACCAAAGAAATTCTTTTCTGATGTGGAAGATTAGACTGTGCTGCAACCACATAGCATACTCAGACAGAACCTTGGCTCTGATACCAGATTGTTGAGTAAAAATCGGAGCAACACAATGCAGAATAATACAAGAATGGTTACAAACAAAATAAAAAGGGGACAAAAAATGGAAAGACAATGACACCAAGAATTTTTTTTCTCACATCGAGTATGAGCACCTTAATCTGAATTTGAATTGAAATCAAAGAAACACAAACAATTGTATTTGGAGATAACTAGCCTATCCTTACTTCTATCAAATTATATATGATTACATCATCTGAATCTGAATTAAATTTGAAAAACACACACAATTTTACACATAACAATTGTACATTAACAAAATCAAATCTCACAATTTAATTACTTTTCTAATAATTTGAATCAACTATGTTAAAGTTGTGATCATTTAGTGATGAATGCTGAGCTTATTGTCAGCTACTGCCATTGATGAAGATGAAGAAGGAAGAAATAGAAGAAGAGGGTTCTAGAGAGGAGATGGAAAATACATGATTTGGGAAATAAAATTCTTAAATTCATTCCACCCTTTTATGTGTGTATATATACACATGTAAGCATACACAGGCTACAACTATTACCTAATTGACTCTAACAGAAAAATTGCAAAAATGGTACTCAACTAACTTTATAACCGACATGCCCTAGGCTAACTTACTTAAGCATTACTAATACTAAAACAACTAATTACATGATCAATTTTTAATCTCAACACCCCTCCTCAAGTTGGAGGGGAGATAGCCACTGACAACTTGCCCAAGATGGTTGAGTGTTTTGGTCCAGTCAATGCTTTAGTCAAAATATCTGCCAGTTGCTGACTTGTGGAAATGTGTTGTAGTGTGATAAGACCTTCCTGAATTTTGTCTCAAACAAAATGGCAATCCACTTCTATGTGTTTTGTGCGCTCATGAAATACTGGATTCTTCGCAATGTGAATAGTTGTTTGGCTGTCATAAAATACAATAATGGGTAATGAAGATGGTTCATTCAACTCTTTGAGCAGTCTTTCCAACCAAACTAGTTCTCCTACAACCTTCCTCATTGCTTTATATTCTGCTTCTACTGAGGACAGGGACACTGTGGTTTGCTTTATAGACTTCCACCCAATAGGATTGTCCCCCATGAACACAATATATCTACTAACTGATTTCCTGGACTCAGAACATGCTGCCCAGTCAGAATCACAATATGCAGTGATTCTACTGTCATTGTTTTTAGACAAGAAGATCCCTTGGGATAGATTACCCTTTAGGTATCTGAGAACATGAAAAACAGCCTTTAGATGTGGCTCTCTTGGTGCTTGCAAGAATTGACTGAGATGTTGAACACTGTAAGTGATGTCCAGTCTTGTATTTGTAAGAAAATTCAACTTTCCTATGAGCTGCCTGTAATAAGTTGGGTCATCAAGCAACCTGCCTTCAGTAGACTTCAGTTTTATAGTAGGATCAAGGGGTGAAGTTGTTGTGGTGTATGCTAGGCAGTCAAAGTCTTTGATCAAATCTGTGGAAAACTTTCTCTGTGATATTAAAACACCCCTACTTCCATAGCCGATCTCCAGCCTTAGAAAATAATGCAGTCTTCCCAGATCCTTGATCTTAAACTGATTGTGCAGAAAGGCTTTTATTGACTCAATCTCTTCCAGTTCAGTCCCTATGACAATTATATCATCTACATAAACTGCAATAAAAACTATGAAGGTGTCAACCTTCCTATGGAACAATGAGTAGTCATTAGTAGAATGCGAATAACCTCTGGAGTACAATGTTGTTGCTAGTTTCTCATACCACTGTCTACTTGCTTGCTTAGACCATATAGAGATTTTTTTAGCTTACAAACCATCCTTTCATCACTGACTAGCAATCCTTGAGGTAAATTCGTGTATACTTCCTCATGGAGATCTCCATGGAGGAAGGCATTTTTAACATCTAGCTGATATAAATTCCAATCCTTCTTGACAGCTAGTCCAACCAGTGTCCTCACAGTGGTCATCTTGACTATTGGTGAGAAAGTCTCCTTGTAGTTAGTGCCAGCTTGTTGTGTGTACCCCTTCACAACCAACCTGGCCTTGTATTTCTCTGTGGAACCATCGGCTTTGTGCTTGATCTTGTACACCCACTTTACATCCTATGGCCCTCTTTCCTGTTGGTAAAGTTACCAAATCCCATGTATTATTTTCATACAGTGCCTCAAACTCTTGTGTCATGGCCGTTTGCCAATTTGGGTTCAAGGCTACGTCCTCATAGGAAATAGGTTTACCATCATGCAATGTGTGTTGTGTCTGTTGATGACTATCAGGATTCAAAGAGGTGAGTTAAGCATGTTGTGTATTAGGTAATGCAGAATTGGAATTGAGGTGCAAGGTTGGCAATGTGTAGGTGTAGTCTTTCAAGTAAGCTGGAATAACATGGGGTCTATGTGATCTTCTAAGTGCAGGACTAGTGTGATGAGGAGTGATGGTACTATTAGTGTCGGAAAATGCAGATGAGCTATCAATAGGGGTCACTGTAGATGTTGCAGTTTGGTTGTCATGTATTATGTATTTTCACTAGGTGGAATGACAGTGTCTGGGCTAACAATGACTTCATGGGCAGGAATCCTTATCCAGTTCATGATCATTAGCAAGAGTGATGTTAGTAGAGTTCAACATTTTTGAATGAGGACTTAGCCTTTTCAGAATAGAAGTGAAACTAGGATCTGGGAAGCACAAAGCAAAAGGAAAAATATTCTCATGAAATATTACATTCTTGAAAATGTGGATCTTCTTAGAGCTCAAGTCTAAAACTTTATAATCTTTTGTGTTGAAAGTATATCCAACAAAAACATGGGGAGTGGACCTTGGTTCAAATTTATCCTTGTGAATTTTGATGGTTGTAGGAAAACAAAGGCAACCAAAAGCTTTGAGATGTGAATATGTGGGATATTTATGGTATAACTTCTCAAAGGGAGTACTGCCTTTTATTGCAGTAGAGGGTAGTTTATTTATTAGGTATGTGGCAGTCAAAATGCACTCATCCCAGTATCTTATAAGGATCCTTGAATGATACAACAAAGCTCTAGCAGTTTCAAGGAGGTGTTTGTGTTTTCTCTCTACCACACCATTTTGTTGAGGTTTGTAAAGACAAGTTCTTTGGTGAATGATCCCTTTAAGTTGTAGGAAATCAGTTGTGTCCTGGTTAATGAACTCCAGCCCATTGTCAGTTTTGATAGATTTGATTTTATCATAGAACCGGTTCTCTCTATCAATGAGGTCAATGCTTTGATGGTTTGCAAGGCATTGCTTTTACAACCGAGCAATTGAGTCCATGTTGATATGCTATAAGAGCAAGTCAAAAGGTTTGGCTGACTGGATTGTGTCCTTGGCAGGAAAGGGCAACCTCTCTTGTCTGGCCATTGGGAAAATGGTGTAAGTGAAAGGTTGTTTGGAAGCAAAGGTGATTGGTGTGGCGGTGATACCCTTCATTCTCCCAAAAGATACATGGCCTAGTCTTGTATGCCATAAGTGATCCATACTATTTCCATGAGATGAATACAGTGCATGAGAGGTGACACAACAATCATTCTTGATCAAATTAGAGAAAGTAGGAGAACTATCACAACTGATTCTTTTATTGCTTGAATGAGTCATTGTAACAGGTGAAGTAAGTACTGAATTAAGAGTCTGATTATTCATGACAGGTACAAAATAACAACTAGAATATGGCAAAGTAGAACAACTAGAAGGTGAAACAGAAAAAATAGGTGAACTAGCATATATAAAAGATATGTTGCAAGGTGATGAGCAGTTATGAAATTTGGGGCAGATGAAATACAATCCATTCCTTTCCGTACCAATCTCCAGGGGGCTCTTCAGTGAAGGGCCCTACATAAGACAAGAGGATGTATTAAAACTGCCCATATCTTTAAGGTGTGAAGCTAGACAATTTACATATATTAAGTTGAACTTGAAACTAGGTACAAACAAGACTCTATGCAATGTCAATGCTGGATTTAGGTATGCCTGACCAATTTCTGTCACTTTTACCTTGTAGCCATTTTGTAGGGTGACAAGGAAAGGATAAGGTAATGTCCTGACTTTGGTAAGTAAAGTTTTGTTATATGTCATATGATTTGTGGTTCCTGTGTCTATGATCTATGAGTCGGCAGATGGAGTAACACACTTGCATGATAAATCACCAATTTCAGTGATAGAAGAGTGATAAGCCAATATACCTGCAAGGGTTACAGCACCATGTCCACTGATGAAGTTGTCTGCGTGATATTTGATCTCACCTCCTCCTGCATCATTTCCTTGCACATGAACACTCCTCAGGAGCTTCATCAACTGATGGTATTGGTTTTTGGTTAAGTTGTGTTCTTGTTTGATACTACCACCTTCATAATTGTTTACTTACATCTGCATTCCATCAGTGTTCCCAAGTACATTTGCAGTTGTGCCGAATTTCTTCCCTTAGTGAACTTAAACCCTTGAGGGAATCCATGGAGTCGATAGCTTTTGTCTTTAGTGTGGCTAGTCTTTTTGCAATAATCACAGAAGAAGTGAGATTTGTTGTTGTCAAATGAGTTGCCACTGTTGTTGCTGTTGTATCCTGACCTATTGCATTCTTACTCCCCGACTTGGATGATGTATAATTTGTCCTGAAATTGTTAGTGTTATCTCCTGTATTGAAGTTTCTATAGCTGGTTCCACCATGTGTCTTTAGGTGTATATAACCAGCATTGTCTCCTGGGTAACTAGTGGCATTCAATAAAGTGGATTCCGAAAGAACTCGATTATATGACCTGACTTCTGTTTGTTTTTCTTCTTGAACTAAAATAGAAAAATCCTGGGACATAGTAGGCAACAGATTCATCATCAAAATGCTACCTCTGACTATTGTATAGACCTCATTTAATCCCATCAAGAACTGTATGAGCCGTCTGTCTTGTTCTTCTTTGTGCATTTTGTTCTTTCCTCCGCAAATGCATAGCAAGTGCATTGAGTGTTTGTATCTAGAGTGCTTAGTTCTTCCCAAAGTTTCTTAATATTTGTGCAGTATCCTATGATATCTAGGTTCCCCTTTGTCTGGTCATTATTCTCTTGCTAGAGCTGATACAATTTTTCTCCATTTGCTTGATTGTATCTATTCTCTAATTCATCCCACAATTCCTTAGCATTATTAACGTATTACAAGCTATCACTTAGATCTTTCAATAGAGAGTTTAAAATTCAGGAGGTTACCATGTCGTCGCATCGTTCCATTGTGCAAATGTTGGTAAATCTGCTGCCGGTTTTTGAGTCTTTCCATTGATGAATTCAAATTTTGTTTTTTACAGAGAGTGCTCGAACAACACTCCGCCTCCATGATCTATATCCTGTGCCATCAAAGGTGACGAGAATTAGCGCATATCCAACATTCTCTGAAGGATGCATGTACAATTCATTGTTCGAATCCTGTGATTGATTTTAATTCTGCTCTGGAGTGTGCTCCATTGGTGAATTAAAAAAATCTCACAATTTTAAGTAAGTGAGATGAAACTATTTGCGATATCAGATCGCGAAATGAGATTTTCGGAAGAGTTTATTTCACTTGATTTCAAAACACGTGCTTCAGGAAAGAAAAATACGGCTTGGATGCGGAAGTAGGCTCTGATACCATGTAAAAGTTGCAATCATTTAGTGATGAATGCAGAGCTTATTGTCAGCTACTGCCATTGATGAAGATGAAGAAGAAATAGAAGAAGAGGGTTCTAGAGAGCAGATGGAGAATCGATGATTTGGGAAATAAAATTCTTAAATTCATTGCACCCTTTTCTGTATGTATATATACACGTGTAAGCATACACAGGCTACAACTATTACCTAATTGACTCTAATAGAAAAATTGCAGAAATGCCACTCAACTAACTTCCTAACCGACATGCACTAGGCTAACTTAATTAAGCATTACTAACACTAAAACAACTAATTACATGATCAATTTTTAATCTCAACACCTCCCCCCCCCTCAAGTTGGAGGGGAGATAGACACTAACAATTTCCCCAAGATGGTTGAGTGTTTTGGTCCAGTCAATGCTTTAGTCAAAATATCTGCCAGTTGCTGACTTGTGGAAATGTGTTGTAGTGTGATAAGACCTTCCTGAATTTTATCTCGAACAAAATGGCAATCCACTTCTATGTGTTTTGTGCGCTCATGAAATACTGGATTCTTCGCAATGTGAATAACTGTTTGGCTATCATAAAATACAATAATGAGTAATGAAGATGGTTCATTCAACTCTGTGAGCAGTCTTTCCAACCAAACTAGTTCTCCTATAACCTTCCTCACTGCTTTATATTCTGCTTCTATTGAGGATAGGGATACTGTGGTTTGCTTTTTAGACTTCCACCCAATAGGACTGTCCCCCATGAACACAATATATCCACTAATTGATTTCTTGAACTCAGAACATGCTGCCCAGTCAGAATCACAATATGCAGTGATTCTTATACTCTGACTTTTGAGCCTTTAAAATAAAATTCTAGCTTTTTTGTGCATGTCATATTTTGAAATATATTAAATATAGAAAGAGAAAGTGAGAAAGGAGATTTATGCATACTTGTAAAAACAAGTTCTTGCATTTATTGTAAAGAAGACTAGAGAAATCTTTCAACTACTTATTATGTGGAGTTTGTGTTAATCTCATAGTTTATTGTAAGCATTAATGTTGATATTTATCTATCATTTCTCTATATTTATTGTTGATAAAATGAGTGTCTAAACCCCATCTAAGATTGTGGTTCTGAATATGGCCGGGGTTATGTAATTGGATCTTCTAGATATGGTACTTTGTTAGTAGAATGTTGTATGGTTACGTTCTTCCTTTCATTTTAATGATTTAGGTGGTTGCAAATATCAAAGTGTGCCTTTATTCTTACGTTGTTTGACCAAAGAAGTTTAGATTAGGAAAAAGGATGAATATCAAAAATTTGAGGCTTTCAATCCCTCATCTAATAACTTGGGTTCTTGCAAGTATAGTCAGCTCGTAATATTCAATGAAGATTTGTTAGAATACACTCAATGACTAGAAGGACTTGATTTGATATTCCTCTAATTGGGTCGAAAGAATTTAGAGGAACCTAAAACTCATTGTTTATGACTGTACATGTCTGCAACTGAAGTCTATAAGTTAGACCATTAGCATTACGTTTGAAAGAACAATCTTAGCTACTTTATCTTGATTAATACAATTCGATAAAATATCATAATAATTAATAGTTCAAACATCATTCCCTTTTTCCCTTTTCCCTTAAGAAATTAAGACTTCAAGTAGGGTGGTACACTATGATTGTAATTTTCCTCTTGTATTCTTTGTGGGATTCAACTCAACCTAGTTGAATTCTATATTTGATACGACGACTGCTTTATACAGTTTTATGCTTTAATTTGAGCAACATGAATGAATCTTCGACTCAAGTACTTGAATTCTATAATTAAATAATTTAATGTTATTTCAACTCATATCAACATAACCAACTAAACTTCTCCGTAAAATTCTAACATAGTCATTTAGGGCTTATCGATACTTCACTCTCAAATAATGCCACCACTCTAGTATGCCATAATCGTAATATATTGAAAATATTTTAACTTCAATGATGTGAAGTAACGAGAATTACCTGAATTGATATTCTCACAAACCCTGCGATTTAGGTTGTTGAAGAATCCTTTAAATCTTAGGTGAAAACCTATGATTAGAAACTAATGGATGTTAATTTATCGAATTCGACGTGAATCTATGGTAGATCTTACTTTGGGGTTAGATGATGAACTTAGATCTATTTTTTCCTCTGAAACATGTCAAAATGCTATAATTTCTCTCTTCCCGACCCCCCTCAGGTTTATATTGCTTATGGTTCTTGAAATACCTTGTTTGGCGTGGCAGCTTATGCAGAGATGTCTCTTGTGTGTTGCTTGCGCACCACATGTCTATAGCGTGGGCGTACTTGTACGTTGTTCTTGCATCGCGACATAAATTTTCTAATATGTCGGCTTTCAGTAAAATGCTCCTAAAATTTTGTAAGAATATAGAAATTATTATAAATATATTTGTATTATAGTGAATGTCTATAAAGGTGTTTATATTGTAGTGAATGTGTGTAATTATATTATAGTGAAGGTCTATCTTTTGGAGAAAAGTTAAGAGGAATTATCCCTATAAATAGAGGGAGTCTCCTTCATTTCTTTTCATCCCATCAAGAGAAATATGAACTTCTCTCGTTCTCTACAATATTTTTGTTCTTTCTTTATTATTTGATAACACGTTATCAGCACGAGTATCTGCCTTGAACACTCACTTTGAAAGATCTGAGGTAAGAAAAATCAAAATTTCTTTTTCAAAAGATGTATTACTAACCACAAGAATGATATTCCTTTGGTGATATTGTTGCTCTGTGACTCTACCGTCTCAAAATTTGAAGGCCAATGTATTATTTTTCTCTTTCTTTTAATATGGATAACCTTACGAAACTTGATTTCGTTGCCCTTCAAAGTTCGGAAAAGAACTACCTTTCATGGGTTGGATTCCAAAATCTATTTGGATGCAATGAGTCTTGAAGACACTATTAAAAGTGAAAATAAAGCATCAAACCAAGATCACGCTGAGACTATGATATTCTTGTGTCATCATCTTGACGAAATTCTTAAAATTAAATATCTCATGGTTAAGGATCCACTTATTTTGTGGAATAGCTTAAAAGAAAGGTATGACCACCTGAAGATGGTCATCCACCCAAAGGCACGATATGATTGGATCCATCAAGACTATAAGTCTGTTCATGAGTACAACTCTTCAACGTTCAAAATTATTTTTAGATTGAAACTATGTGGAGAAACTATTAATGATGTTGATATGATGGAAATATGTGGTAGTACACAAAATTAATTGAGAGCTCTGGAAGAGCTAATGTATTACTAGTAAGTCTCAAAAGGAAACTTATAAGTTTCAAAGATATTGAAAAAAAATTGAGACTATAAATTATGGGAAGATCTATATCTTCATATTACTATAATTAAAGTGGGTTATAAATATTTATGTAAAAGATTACCCGCTGTTTTCTTTTATTTGTAACACATAAATATAAGTATGATGACAAAATCACACACGAAGTAAACTAGAAGTTTACTGAAATAAAGATAAGTTGACATAACTGGTTGGTCATCCCGGTTCAAATATGATGCAAAAATAATTGAGAATTCACATGACTATATGTTGAAGAAATAAAAGATTCTTCAAGAATTTTCTTGTGTTGCTTGTTCTCATGATAGAATGATCATTATATCAGCTAAGATTGAGATTATATTCCCTGAAATTTTAAAACTTATAAAAAGGTGAACATGGGCCTGTTCAACTGCCATGTGAACCGTTTGCTATATATAATTTTAACAGATGCATCTATTGTGTCGCGCCCCATTTTTCTCGTGAAAAATTGGATTCAACATGTGAAAACTCTTAAGGGTTATTTAAATAGAAGAGTCGCCACATAACGATTTTAAGGTGCGTTAGGGCACCGTTCTACGCTATAAGTCTACTTTAGATTAGCCTACGTCACCAGGTTCGGGAAAGGGCTTAAATTATCTCGAAAGGAAGGTGTTAGGCACCTTTCAAGGTCCACAAATATGGTTCCCAGCGGATCCATTAATATGTGGGGGGAAGTTAACTAAAGATCAAATAAAGATTGATTTTAACTTAAGTTATTTAAATTTAAAATAGATTGATAAACGAAAAATAAATAAAGAAAAAATAGACAAGCGATAAGAAAGAAAGTGGAACAAAAATATTTAACAATTGTTATATTATTTTCTAAAAAAAGTTACAACGATTGACAACTTACTTGAGAAAGCTAACCAAAAACATCATGTTATAAATAGCAAACTTACCATAATAGACATTAAAAAATAAACACAAAAATATAATGAACAAATAAATAAATTTTAAAACTAAGGGGCCAAACCTCATAGAGGCGCCTACGTATCTTCGAGGGGAATAAGGCCGAACGTAGTTCTACGCTTACAGAGAGGGGTAATTTTAGCCTAAAGGGATCACCCCGTGCAATTTAAATAATACTTCGCAACCATTTAGATTGCTCAAACTATTCAACAAGCATAGACAATCATATCCCGTCTACCCACCTAATTAATTGATTATTAACCCTGAAGCATTTCTAGGCAAAGAAGGCAAGCGTCCTAGTATTTGCCTACCCATCCCAAGCCTAACGTCCAAGAGGCATTAGACAGCTAATTTGAAATTTGGGTCTAGAAATTTGAGGGCTATTGTAACAGTGATTAAACGTCAAGTAAAAAAACAACTAGCATATAAAGGTTCTCAAAAATATGCCTCTATTAGAACAAGTTATGGAAAACCTATTTTGACAAAAGTGCAGGCAAATCCTGTAAACATGATTTCTAATGCAAATGTAACAGTTAACAGAATACATGAGTTAAATAAACTAGTCTTTTATCCTATAGGAACTATTTCTAAATATGGACAGTAAATCTCGCAAGCATTATTTATGATGTGCAGTCAATATTCTGATATTAACAACAGAAATGAAGTATGACCTGACAAAATTTGTTCAGCACGCTCCAAATTTTAATCAATGTACCTTATTGAGAGGGAGTACCTTAGATCTAAACAGATTATTGTCCACAGTATCTATTACGATTAATTGAACAGGCGTGATACAAATTTCCAACAGATTTCAGACAGTGGCTCGAACGGTAAATTTCAATTTATAACGAACTATTGGAAGATTAGCATTTATATCCTACAGTCATGATATCTAACAAGTCATTATTCAATTTTTAGAAACCATATGCAAAGAGAAAACCAAACAATCCTTAAAACAAATTTTCTTGATATTGAATAGACCGACAAGATAATTTTGTTTACTAATAATTAAATATGACTTGTGCTTCAGAATTAAATATTATAGTATCAAAGCATCATTTTTTAACTAAAACAATTAATCCTTTTATTATCTATACGAAATTTAAATTGTCTATTTCGGATTGAAATCCTAGTGCTACATATAAATTTGAATTCCTATGGGCATGATTTCTAAGTATTGATGTCCTATAGACATGATATCTAATGAACGATGCATACGTTAGTCCTATAGGCATGCTTTCTAGGCGAGTTTAGCAATAAAAAAATAGTAAAGAAAAAACATGCAATCCCCCACCCCCAGACCGCCTTTTACTACTATTCAACGTTTTTACACTTATTACAAAAATTGAAGAAACAAAATAACTAATTAATACAACATATAAGAAAAATCTATTAATGAAAATCTACAGTCCCCTTTTGCATCGGGCGGCTCTTCGTTCCCAGTTAAGCATGACCTGTTAAATAAGCATCATGACAAAATATGCACGTATAAATATATAAATTATTTAATCAAACATAGATATTTATTCAAATATGAGTATGACAGATTAGACACACATCAAATCACACCAAGAGATCTAAAACATTCATATTTATAACATGATGCTAGTAAACAGTTCACACATGGTATTGTCAGAATTAACATAGGGAGAATGAACTGACCAGTTAATTAGCAAGAGAAATAATCAATTCAGTTTTGAAGAGGCTTTTTCAATATTTGAGACCCAAACCTCGATACGTCAAGATCACAAGGATCTCGTGGATCCCGAGTAGTGCTCGTATTGAGGCGGGGAGAAGAATTATGAATTTAGAAGGAGAAAAGAAGTATTAAAAGTAAAGTATATTGGAGGTATATGGCCATGTTCGAGTGACCAGAGGGGAGGAGACCCCTTTATAATTAATAAAAGGGAGGGCTTAAGGAAGGAAATATGCAAACATCAATTAAAGGAAAGAAAATAATTTACGACTAAATCAAATATTTTCTTATACCAACAAATCAGGAATCTGACTGTAATTACACATACTTAAAATAGTTGAACGAAAAGAGGAAGAAAATATTCAATCAAAATCACCTAAGGAGATAAATAAATAAAAAAACAATGGTTAAGGAAATTTTCCTTAATTAACAAAGCTGAAAATTATGTACAATATTTACTACAAATAAATAATTTTTCATAATTCACAAAATCGATCAAATCAAAATCAACAGTCCATAAAATAAATCTCACTTTACCATAATTGACAAATACTAACAAAAGACAAAGACTTGATCATGAAGAAATATCTTTAAATAAGGCAAGTTAAAAAAACAGATCTCGTCAAAGAATTATTAAGTCGGGCTATGCCCGTGGTGGACGGTGAAGGGAAAAGGTCCGGCTAGATGGAGGTTATTTCTTGGTGGATCTGAGGTTTTACGGTGGTTTTGGGGTTAGGGGATCCGACGGCTGTTCGGGGCTGGTGGTCAGCGTTGTTGGCCGGAGAAAATGGTGTTTCGATGGAGGTGCACTGGTAGTGGTGGGAGGAAGGAGAGAAAAACAGGGGTTTGAAGGGGGGTGCGACGACTATGTGAGTTTCCAATGGCTTAACCGAAAATGTTGAGGGAGAAGTAGAAAGATGGTTTTTCGGTGGGGCTAGTGCGGTTGTTCAACGGAGCAGAGGTGGATCCAATCGGAGAAGGAGTGAACGAAAAAGAAGAGAGGGATTGGTAAGAGGAGAGGAGGGAGTGACTCCGGTGGCTGCCGAAAAAAGAGGGACAAGAGATCCGGCTGGAGAAGAAGATGAAAGGGGGTGAGGGGTTTGGCGGCTGAAGCTAAGAGGAAGAATGAAAATATTTTTAGGGTTAGGGAGGTTATGAGATATTAAAAGAAATAAATGGAGGGTTTAATCTCATTCGTTGGATTAAGTGAGATGAACGGATAGGATTAAAAAATAAAATTGGGTCGGGTCACGGGTAGGAGCGCGGGTCCTGGGCGGATTATTTGGGTAGGATTTAATTCAAAATTAAATTGGGTCTAAAACTGTGGCCAATTTTACAAAGTAGGCTAAGATTGATAGGAAATTGAATTAGAAGTGGCTAGTTTTTAAATAAATTAGCTGAAATTGAAGTTAGCTGCTATTAAATTAATAAAATACTATTCTTGTAAACAAATTAATAAATAGATGATATAATAGCTTAATTTGCGAAAAACTCAC
>JACEIK010000400.1:94812-111592 GCA_018107945.1 Datura stramonium | reverse complement strand
ATACTATATATGTCGCAATTACTTAATATAAAAAAATTAGTAAATTAAAACTAATGCAAATTATATATACATATATATATGTAATTTAAAATAATTTCGCAAGATTATGATAATTAATTATTTTAAAATATAAATGCAATTCAAATATTTGCGTGTATATATATAAGCAGTATATACGGGGCGTAGGGAGGTCAAAATTGGGTGTCAACAACTGCCCCTTCTTTGCTCGAGAATGAAGGATGAATTGATGAGCAAAGAACGTTGACCTAATGGCCAATTTTGTACGACCGAGGAACGATCTCGATGGGGCTAAAAGAAAATGAAATGAGAGTTATGGAGACATTGTGGTCGAGACTTCGGTATCAATTCATCTACATATCTCGGGTTTCACGAAAATCAGACCTTGTGTAGTTCTAGATTTAGGGATGAACGAAATCCCTAAAAGAAATTGGTAACACGAGGCTTGAATAAGGATAGAGATAGCACGAATCAACAAGATTTAGAATGCATTTGCAAAATAAACATGTGGGAATATGGCTCGAAAAAATAGTATGAAAGGTGATATCATTCGTAGCTCGTTCTACCTCGACATTCATGTAAGCAGAACAATTATAGCATATGCATCAAATACTTCGTAAAATAAACTGATACAAAAATTAAACATGATACAAGTTCCCTTTAGACGATAAAAGTTTGCTTCGAGACAAAAGGATGATATCTCTAAGCTACGATGTCTTGGGCCATGATTTGCAAAATAAATTCCTTAGGCCATGAGATGACGTCCGCATTCCATGAAAATGACGCCTTAGGAGCATGATAAGCATAAAATAAATTTCCTAGGCCATGACATGATGTCCGCAGGCCATGGAAGATGACGCCTTTGGACTATGACGCCTTAGGAGCATGGTAAGCGAAAAAAGTAAATCCTCAGGCCATGACATGATGTCCACATGCCACGAAACAATGCCTTTAGACCATGACACCTTCAGATGAGTAAAAGAAATGGTAATTTGAAGAAAGTAAATTATTCGAGGGCCTAAATAACTCAATTTCTGATTTATTCGGGCTCAGTGCAGATAATCATAGGGCTCAGAATGCAATAACGGGCTAAAATGCATAAAACGGGCTCAGAATGCATAATACAGGCTAAAATGCATGAAAGGGACTCACATGTATATCAAAAATGCAATTACGGGCTCAATTGTATATCAAAATGCAAGTACGGGCTCAGAACACAAACAACGGGCTCGAAATGTAAATAATGGATTTGAAATGTAAATAACGGGCTCAACTGTATATCAAAATGCATATAGAATGTATATCACAGGCTTAATATGTAAATACGGGCTCAAATGTATATTAAAAATGCATATATCATATATACACGGGCTCAGTATGTAAATACGGGCTCAGATGTATATCAAAATGCATATGAAGGGCTCAATAATGCAGATAGGGGCTCAAATGCGTATGACGGGCTCAATAATGCAATACGGGCTCAAGAATGCAATATGGGCTCGAATGTATATATTATGTATATTACGGGGCTCGATAATGCATATAAAAGCTTAAAATACAAATACAGGCTCTTGATTAGGGAATAGAAAGATATAAATAAGGGCTCAAATGGTAGAATGATTTAGCTTTGTGTTACTTTTGCGACAAGATATTCTCCATTGCTACCTTTTGCATTTCGTTATTTCTACACTGAAAGAAAAATTATAAGTTTGTAAAGGGGGAGGTTGATCTGTACGTCTGTCTTGTAGCCTTCTTCTTCCGCTAGACACCTGTTGTTGAACTTCATCCAGGTATACGCTCGGGCACAAGGTTTAAATAAAAGGCGAACTTTTAAAATAATTTAGTAAAAGTAAAAATAAAAGTAAGTTTGAAGTATATAGGAAAAATTGATTTAAATCACGAGCCATGACATTTTTTGAAACCAAACATCATCCTTTGAAAAATCAAACCCTTTTCTTGACTTAGTCTTGATGAAATTTTGAGATCCTTCTCAAAATTTCTGCCCCAGTGTAGCGCATGACGTTGGTTACTTTGCAAATGACATGACGTTATGAATTTTTGATGTCCTCTCAAAAATTCTGCCCCAATTTGCAGCGTATTAACCAAATCACCATAGAAAATATGATAGAATTACCGAGACCTTCTTAACGAAAGAGGAGAAGAAAATTTTATAAAGATATAGACCGCGTCCCACAGGGACGCCTACGTATTCCTCTTAAACGAGAATCAGGTCCAACGTAGTTCAGGTTACAAGGCAAAGCAATCGTCTGAGTTGATAGGTTTGGGCCAGATTTCACCATCCATCTCCGCCAAAATAAGTGTTCATCCTGTCAGCACTTTGTGAACCATGTAAGGACCTTGTCAATTAGGTGAGAACTTGCCTTTAGCCTCATCTTGGTGTGGAAAAATGCGCTTCAAAACCAACTGCCCAAGCGTGAAAAGTCTTGGTCGAACTTTCTTGCTAAAGGCCTTAGTCATCCTATTCTGATAAAGTTGACCATGACAAACTGTATTTATCCTTTTCCCATCAATGAGTGCTAGTTGCTCAAATCTACTTTGCACCCATTCTGCATCGCTTAATTCTGCTTCTTGAATGATCCTTAAGGAAGGAATTTCAACCTCAGCAGGTATCAATGCTTTATTACCGTACACCAACATATAAGGCATAACTCCAGTAGACGTTCAGAGAGTGGTACGATATCCCAACAAAGAAAAGGGCAACTTCTCATGCCAGTGTCTGTAGTTATCGATCATCTTGCGCAAAATTCTCTTGATGTTCTTATTCGCAGGATCTACAGCTCCATTCATCTGCGGTCTATACGCAGTAGAATTGCGGTGCTTGATCTTGAAGTTTTCACGCATCGTTCTCATCAAGTCACTATTCAGATTAGCACCATTATCAGTAATGATATACTCAGGTACCCCAAATCGGCAAATAAGATGGTCGCAAACAAAATCTGTCACTATCTTCTTTGTGACAGACTTGTGAGAAGTAGCTTCAACCCATTTAGTGAAGTAGTCGATCGCAATCAAAATGAATCTATGTCCATTAGATGTTGCAGGCTCGATGGGACCAATTACATCCATTCCCCAAGCTGTGAATGGCCAAGGTGATCTCGTGGCATGAAGTTCGTTGGGAGGAGCTCGAATCACATCTGCGTGGGTTTGACACCGATGACACCTTTGCACGTACTTGATATGATCCGTCTCCATAGTCAGCCAGAAGTAGCCAGCTCTCAAAATCTTCTTCGCCAACACAAAACTGTTCATGTGAGGACCACAAGTTCCAGCATGGAATTCCTCAATCAAATTTTTTGCCTCCTTAGCATCCACACATCTTAGCAATCCCAAATCCGGGGTCCTCCTATAAAGGATTTCTCCGTTTAGGAAAAACTGATTGGCTAGCCTCCGAACTGTGCATTTTTGGACGCTTATAGCATGCTCAGGATAATTCCCATCCTTCAGATACCTCTTGATGTCCGCATACCATGGTTCACCGTCTGGCTCTTCCTCAACATGAAAATAATAAGCCGATTGCTTATGTATGTGAATGGGAATGGGATCAATGTAATTCTTATTGGGGTGCTGGATCATCAAAGACAATGTAGCCAAAGCATCTGCAAATTCATTATGTACTCGAGGAACATGCCAGATCTCAATTTTGACAAACCTCTTACACAGTTCTTGCACGCAATGCAAATAAGGCTAGATCTTTGGATTCTTCGTGGCTCATTCTCCTCTCACTTGGTGCATCAGCAAATCTGAGTCTCCAATTACCAATATGGACTGCACGTTCATGTCAATCTCCAGCCGGATACCCAAGATGCAAGCTTCATACTCAGTCATGTTGTTAGTACAAGGGATCGAAGCTTAACTGATACAGGATAATGCTGCTCAGTCTCTGATACCAACACAACTCCAATGCATACTCCTTTGAAATTAGCTGCTCCATCTAAGAATAACCTCCAACCATCATATTCTTCTAAAATATCTTCTCCTATGAATGCTACCTCCTCGTCGGAAAAGTATGTCTTCAGTGGTTCATACTCATTGTCCACAGGATTTTCTACCAGGTGATCTGCAAGAGCCTGCCCTTTTACCGCTTTCTGCGTGACATAGACAATATCAAATTCACTTAGCAATATCTTCCATTTAGCCAGCTTCCTTGTCGGCATGGGCTTTTGGAAGATATACTTCAGCGAATCCATTTCAGAGATTAGATAGGTCGTGTAAGCAGACAATACTGCCTCAACTTCTGAGCAACCCAAGTCAAAGTGCGACACGTCCTCTCCAGCAATGTATATCAAGCCTCATACGGTGTGAACTTCTTGCTCAAATAGGATATTGCTTGCTCCTTTCTCCCTATCTCGTCATGTTGTCCCAAAACACAACCAAAGGCGTTGTCTAGCACTGACAGATACAAAAGCAGAGGTCTTCCCTGTTCTGGTGGGACTAAAACTGGAGGCTTTGATAGATAATACTTGATTCTATCAAAAGTTTGTTGACACTCAGGAGTCCACTCTGTAGCAGCATCTTTTCTCAGCAATTTGAAGATAGGCTCGCAAATAACCGTTGACAGAGCAATGAAACGGCTGATGTAGTTGAGTCGTCCCAAAAAGCTCATGAATTCCTTCTTACTCCTTGGTGGAGGTATCTCTTGAATGACTTTAATCTTAGTTGGATCCAACTCGATACCCCGACGGCTGACGATAAATTCCAATAATTTTCTCGATGGAACACCAAATGCACACTTTGCCGGATTTAGCTTCAGATTATACTTCCGCAATCTGTTGAATAACTTTTTGAGTTCTGCCAAATGATCTGAGCTTTTCTTTGACTTAATGATGACATCATCCATATAAACCCAATTTCCTTGTGGATCATGTCATGGAAGATAGTGGTCATGGCCCTCATGTAGGTGGCTCCAGCATTTTTCAACCCGAATGGAATCACCTTGTAGCAATATACACCCCATGGAGAAAGGAAGGAAGTTTTCTCAGCATCCTCATCATGCATTCTGACCTGATGATAACTAGAGAAACAATCCATGAATGACTGTGTCTCATGCTTGACACAATTATCAATAAGGATGTGGATGTTTGGCAATGGAAAATCATCTTTAGGGCTGGCCTTGTTGAGATCCCTGTAATCCACAAAAACTTTAACATTTCCATCCTTCTTCGGTACTGGCACGATAGATCCATCTCTCAAATTATGTCCTTGATTTGAAGAAAACAGGGATGTTAGGTTGCAAGGCCACAATTAACCCAATAGAAGAAAATCATAAGCTTGAAGAAAAGAGAAAAGAACTCTTGGATGATGCAGGCATCAGAGGCTTGTGCAAAAACTTAGATATCTTACTATCACTAGACCTGACATTACCTATGTTGTGGGGTTGGTAAGCCAGTATATGCATGCTCCTTTTCAAGCACACCTACATGTAGTACACAGGATCTTGAGGTACCTCAAAGGTTATCTTGTCCAACCAGGTGGGATACTCCACTACCTTAAGGATTCCAGTGTCGATCTTCTTATCCACTTCCTCTTTGATTTTCAGACTCATGTCAGGCTTGTATTTCCTCAGCTTTTGCTTGACAGGAAGATATGCTGGATCAGTAGGCAACCTATGTGCTACTATGCAATGGCTGAGCCCCGTCATATCAGCATAGGACCAGGCGAAGGCGTCCTTATATTCTTTCAAAAACTCTATGTACTCCCTAACCTCATCTTTCGGCAAATAAGTGTTGACTTGGGTCTCTTTAGGCGTCTCTGCATCTTCCAAGGTTACCACATCGGTCTCTGTCAGATTATCTTTGGGCTAGTCTTTAAACTTTTCTACTTCCTTGACAATTTCAACCGGTACTTCATCCTCTTCGGCTTCTAATGAGTTGCCTAGATTATGTCATACAATTTCATTACAAGCCATGGCCTTAGATTCAACGTGTTCAATACTAGAAAGGTTGAAAATATAAATAAAACAAAATCAAATATATAAAAAGAAAATAATTTTATTAATTGAAAAACTTGCTCAAAATTCTGAAATAATATTCAAAAGAAAGTTTAACGACTTCAAAAACAAATATTTTATTTTGAAACAATAAAAATTCATCCTTTAGTCTACCCAGATGCCCGACGAGCTCTGGATGGAGTGGCTGTCCAGTTGGCGACTCCTCTTTGAGTTCCCGCTTCCTGTTGTGGGGCTCCTCCTTCCTCCTTGTTAATAATGGCATGGAAATTGCTATCACTTGGATCCTCCAAAAACAGATTTCTTAAACTAAGCAGCATGACATCTTTCTCGGCCCGCTTGATATCAAGAAAACCATCAGACACGAAAGTTTGCTGAAGCGAAGACAGTGGATTTGGCAACAAGAAACTTTTCTTTCCCAAAGGATATTTCCAATTGTCCAGCTCCTCACCAGTGGGTTGGTACCCCAATCCAAATGTGGTTTTTTGTGTTGCCACATGCAGAGGCTCCGCTATCCCTTGCAATCTGACTCCAAGGCTCTTGCCTGGCTCAAATCCCAACCACAACAGCATACTCAGAATTTTGTCGCTCCACTATTTTCCTTCCTCGACGACACTGATAAGTTCAAGGTGTGGAAACTCTGCCCGTTCATAACTCCTTTTCCTTCAATGACGAGGATAACAAGAGCAACATAGATTGGACGACTTTCATCACTGTGGACTACGACCTCTTGGTGAACCCACTCGAACTTCAGGCATTGGTGCAGAGTTGAAAGCACAACCCCCGCGACATGAATCCCTGGGCGTCCCAATAGCAGATTGTAGGAGGCTGGGATGTCCATTACTTGGAATGTTATAGTGAATGTGGCATGGCCAACCAGCACATCCAGATCGATTTCTCCCACGGTGTCCCTTTGTGAACCATCAAAAGCTTTGACGTTCATCTTTCATAACTTAATTCGGGCGAGGTCAACTTCCAGACGGGTCAAAGTGTTCAATGGGAAAATATTTAAGTCAGAACCTGGGTCAATTAACACCTTGGTGATGAACTTGTTCGAGTGTTGCACCGTGATATGCAGTGCTTTGTTGTGAGCTACACCCTCCACGGGCAATTCATCTTCGTGGAAGGAGATCTTTTGGGCTTCAAATACTTGAGCCACCATACGGGCCACTTCACTGCTAGATATGCTTGCAGGAACATATGATTCTCCTAACACCTTGATCAGAGCTTTTTGGTGTTGATCAGAGCTTTGCAAAAGGGACAAAATAGAAATTTGAGCCAGGGTCTTGCTCAACTGTTCCACCACAGAGTATTCCTTTTCCTGTACCTTCTTTCATATACCATTATTTTCAACCTCCGCCACCGGTTGTTTTCATTTGTCGGCCCCTTGAGCCAGAGTGTCGGGAGTGTATACCTGTCCAGACTGAGTTACCCCTTGTGCCGCATTCGCCTCTAGCACTTTTGCTCCTTGTGGGGCATTTTCCTCGTAGTCCTAAGGTACCATTTTGTACGAAGTTGGAGAAGCTCTTACTGCTGTAAATGGAGGCCTTGGCGTAGCTAATTCAACTTCGAATGAAGGACGTCTCTGCACTATCATGGATGGGTCTGAAGAAGAACCTTCTTTGTGTTCGATCACCCCAATAGTATTCGACAAGTCTTCAACGTCATCACAAGAAATCATATTCACCTAGTGATTTGGCAGAGGATTGCTTGTTATGTATAGTGCCGGATCTTTGAGGTGGATGACCTTTGTGTCAGTCAGCTTTTGTATTTTGTCCTTTAACAATCTGCAGGATTCTATAGTGTGCCCCTCATGCCCGAATGGTACATACATACTTTGTTGTGGTCGTACCACTTAGCTTGGGTGTCGACTGGGAGGGAAGGAATAGGCTCAATATAGCCAACTTCTTTCAGCCTTACATACAGTTGATCAATTGGTTCGGCTAACGGGGTATAGGTTTTTGTTGGCCCCCTTTCAAATTGGGCCCTAGGCTTTTAGCTTGATGAGGAAGAAGGTCGTGGGTGAGAAGGTTGCGAATAAGAAGGTTGGGGATAAGAAGGTTGTGTGCTATAAATGGGATAAGTGGGAGCTTGGTAATGTGAAGGAGGGGTTTGTAAATGAGTTGGAGGGGGAGTTTGATATGGTGCTTGGTAAGAATGGGGAGTTTGGTATGGTGATGGAGCTTGATAAGGTGATGATGGAGCTTGATATGGTGGAGGTGGAGTTTGGTAGGATGAAGTTTGGTAATGTGGGGTTGGAATTTGGTAGTGCGTGGATGGAGTCTGAGGTCTGTAAACATAATTCTTCGGCCCTTGGGCCATCATAACAGTACCAACTTCTTTCTTCTTGCGGCTTTCTGAAGTAGCTCCAGACTGCAAGGCTTTGTTAGCTGCTTGCAGTGCACTCAAATTGATAATGGTACCATCTTTGATACCATCTTCAATCTTTTCTCCTAGCTTCATGATCTCCACAAAACTTTTCTCGCTAACCAACATCAATCTGTCATAAACTTGCGGATCCAGAGTTCGCATGAAAATGTCCTTCATCTGTGCCTCCTCCATTGGGGGCCATACTCTGGAAGCATCGTCCTCCAACGAGTCAAAAATTCTCTAAAAGTCTCAGTGGGCTTTCTCTTGAGGTTTTGGATGTAATGCAAATCAGGTGCATTTTCTGTATTGAACCCAAAACGCTCCACAAAGGCGCTGCTATTTCTGCCCAGGTAAACCATTTCTTCGGATTTTGCTCCACGTACCAGCTACGAGCATCATCGGTCAAACTTCGCATGAATAATTTCATCCTTATCTTCTCATTTCGCCCCTCTCCTACCATCTTGTCGTAATACAATCTCAGGTGGGCCCTTGGATCATCGGTCTCAGTGAACAGTTCAAACTTGGGAGGTTTGTACCCCTCAGGTAGTTCGACATACGGGTGTATGCACAAGTCTTCATAGTCTAGACCTGTTATTCCTTTGGTGCCTTCAACACTTTGCAATCTATTGTTTATCTTTTTTAAATCCTCTTCTAGAGTATGAATCAGTCTATCCTTCTCGGAAGGATCAGATTCCTCCAAGTGATGAGTCACAGGTGCCGTCTCTACATAGATTGGATTGGTATGGGTGCGGGCATATGTTGCATTTGTATTGACCGGGGAAGGTATTTCTTGGGCTGGTGATGGGTAATGGGAGGTAACGTAGGCAAGCCTGTAGGAGTAATAAGANATGTTGCATTTGTATTGACCGGGGAAGGTATTTCTTGGGCTGGTGATGGGTAATGGGAGGTAACGTTGTCTGGTTGTTTAAACTACGAACTTCTGCTAACTCTTCTTGAAGCTCAAAGATTTTCTGCTCGAGCCTCATAATCACTTCGTTATAACCTGGAGGGCAGACCCCTTTGGAATTATCTCGTTCATCCCTAGATGTCTTTACCACTCTTGTCTGAAATGTTGTTGTGCTCGTCCATCTTGTTCTTCCCTTTGTTGTGATTAGGAATGGGACGAGGAGAAGGAGGAGCCCTTTTGGACCTTGTATAGTAGGCCAGGTTTGCACAGATCAACCTTTGGGAAGAGGAAAAATAAGACAAACAACAAACAAATTCACAGTTAGTAAGAGAGGTTAGAAATCATGCTGATTAAAGTAAAGATCAAACAAAAATATTGACGCATTTCCTAATTTTGGAGCCTCTTTTATACCAGAGGTAGGCTTAACGAGTTTGAAAGAAAACGTGTTGTTAAGTATTGTCATTTTGCTCCAAAAATAAACCCCAAAATGAAACTTTATTAAGATAAAATGTTGCAAAATACAAGAAAATGAACTAAATAAAAATAACATTCAATTAAATCTTGAAAACTTCTTCATTGAGGTCTGCTTTCTTTGGATCTTCCAGCACTTTGTCAAAATGGTGGCGACTAGAAAGGAGATAGGCCAATGTTCGATCCTTCCCCACAGCTCCCCCATTCAGGCATTCCTCCCCATGTTTGCTGAATTCGTCGCGCAACTCTTGTATCCTTGAATCCAAAACTAAGGCGTCATCTTTCCAGTACTCCAATTTTTTGCCTATCTCAGTAATTTCTTTGGCATTGTTGTCGTGTAACTGTCGGTGACAAACCTCAGAATTTTGGACCTTCCTCTTTAGGCGGCGATAGAGGGTTTGTGCTTGGGCTTCCTTATCCTCCGACAGTTAAGGTTTGTGATTGCCTCGTTTAACGCTTGATATTGCAGTACCAGCCCAGTCGTCATGTAGCCACTTGATATATCCTGTCACATAACCCACCTGATATCGGTCTGCCTCTATGCTCTTCTCATCGAGGTAGATCTTTTTGTTCCACCCTTTTGCAATGTCCAGAGCATGCGGAACAAAATTTTCCTTGTTAATCCATTTGGTATGCCTCCATGTTGGAAACCCTGGGTATAATTTGCATTCTTCTAGCCTGACACATTGTCCGCATCGGAGAGTACGGTTGAAGACCTCAGGGTCCTATCAAAACCATATAGTATCGAGACTTGGTATATAACACAAAGTTAGATCTCGAAAACCAATCGAACATCCATTGCACAGAGTCTTCTGTCAAATTACTCAACATTTGACCCCATTTTTCCACCTCCTCGAGCCTTTTTATTAGTTTAACACCCATAGTGACCCTGTAATGATGAGTGACAATGTGATCGGTTTCTATAGATTGAGGCATAGTTGGATTGCTACACACTTTTTGGAGATGTTCAATAAGCCATAGTTGAAGCAGCAGATTACATCCCTCAAAATGCTTGAACCCATTTTTGCATTTTCCCAAGGATCGATAGATGTCGGCCACAATCATTGGGACGATTGTACACGGTCTTTTTTCAACACCTTTGTACAAGACATGAACGACTGAAATAAGGCGAGTATCAATGTCTTCCTCATCTCCTCATGGGAAGACCACCATCCCCAGAAAATGAATCATGAATGCAAATATTCTTTTGCTCATCCACAATCTCAGATCAAGACTCTCTATTTCGTAGATCTCATGAGACGAATTGTGACCAAACCTGTTGAGCAAATAAGTTCCCCGCATCCTTTCCTTCATTACATAGGACACCATGTTGCTACCTTGTAACCCCAACTTGTCACACACATCTTCTAAGGTGACACATTTTGGTATAACCATTTCAGCCTTTTTTCATTTCTTGTTTCTCCATAACAGGCTCACATTTTCTACATACCCTCCAATTTCTTTCAATAACGGAGTCATTTCAATTTCACCAAATCTGAAGACAACCCTTTTCTTATCCCAAAATGCGGTGGCTGCTTCAATAAGTTCTCGACGCGGAGTGACTTGCATGAGAGAAGGTAAGTGACCGAATACCTTTCTTACTTCATTTTGGTCGTATTCTCCTAAATCGACCCACCATGATTTCAATTCCACGGGCATGCACCAAACCATGCCAAATTTTGGATAGGAGGTAGGGAGGCTCATTATACCTGCAACACAAAGAAGGTTAAACTAACCTATCCACCCAGGAGCAAAATGACATTACTTAAACATTATTCCCTCTCAAAATGCACATAATTTATGGATCGTCTTCCTCGGGATTTTAAAATCCCTTAAGACTTAGGGCAAGGTTTCTCTATTAATCTTGGCATGCCATGGACGTCGTGATTTTTCCAAGTTTAATATGATGTGCATACCTTACTAAAGGCGTACACGGTCAATATCTAGGAATAAGAGTGGGTGTGACACGGTTCCCTCAAGCGGACAACTCGAGAGTGAGGAAACTTATGACCATCGACGCACCGCTGATTGACCAAATCATAAGGCATTCCTCGGGGGAGTTTTAATAGTGAGCGGCCGTAAAACCATGCAGCCGTTGTGAGTGATAGTGAGAGGTTCCCAAGTGGGGAAAAGTATGAGCGGTATGACAGTTTAATAAAATACAACAGTTTATAAATAATTATTGCATATTACAAGCCATAAAGGAAATAATAATCAATGAAATGAAAAACAAAAGAAGAAAAATGTCAGTAACTTCATGGTAAATACATATAAGGAAGAATAAATATTTATAGAAACAAATAAAGAGAAAGGATTTAAACCTAGCAGTTAGCAAATTAAGAAAAAAGGTTTTTATTTAAAAAAAATCAAAACTCAAAATAAAGCCCCACATAAAACGAACAAATAAGGATTGATTTTTAACTTAAGTTATTTAAATTTAAACTAGATTGATAAATGAAAAATAAATAAAGAAAAAATAGATAAACGAGAAGAAAGAAAGTGGAACAAATGTGTTTAACGATTGTTATATTATTTTCTAAAAAAAGTTACAACGATTGACAACTTACTTGAGAAAGCTGACCAAAAACATCATGTTATAAATACCAAAATTACCATAATATACATTGACAAATAAACACAAAAATATAATGAACAAATAAATAAATTTTAAGACTAAGGGGTCGAACCTCACAGAGGTTCCTATGTATCCCTGAGGGGAATCAGGTCGGACGTAGTTCTACACTTATAGGGAGGGGTAATTTTAGCCTAAAGGGATCACCCCGTGCAACTTAAATAATACTTCGCAATCATTTAGATTGCTCGATTATTCAGCGAGCACATACTATCATATCCCGTCTACCCACCTAATTAATTGATTACTAACCCTAAAGCGTTTCTAGGCGAAGAAGGCTAGCGTCCTAGTATTTGCCTACTCGTCTCAAGCCTAATTTCCAAGAGGCACTGGACAACTAATTTAGAGTTTGGGTCTAGAAATCTGAGGGCTATTTAAACAGTGATTAAACGTCAAGCAAAAAAATAACTAGCATATAAAGGTTCTCAAAATATGTCTCTATTAGAACAAGTTATGGAAAACCTATTTTGAGAAGAATGCGGGCAGATTCTGTGAACATGATTTCTAATGCAAATGTAACAGTTAACAGAATGCATGAGTTAAGTAAACTAGTCTTTTATCCTATAGGCACTATTTCTAAATATGAACAGTAAATCTCGCAAGCATTATTTATGATATGCAGTCATTATTCTGATATTAACAACAGAAATGAAGTATGACCTGGCAATATTTGTTCAACACGCTCCAAAGTTTAATCAATGTACCTTATTGAGAGGGTGTACCTTAGATCTAAACAAATTATTGTCTACAGTATCTATTACGATTAATTGAACAGGCGTGATACAAATTTCCAACAGATTTCAGACAGTGGCTCGAAAGGTAAATTTCAGTTTATAACGAACTATTGGAAGATTAGCATTTATATCTTACAGTCATGATATCTAACAAGTCATTGTTCAATTTTTAGAAACCATACGCAAAGAGAAAACCAAACAATCCTTAAAAAAAATTTCTTGATATTGAATAGACCGACAAGATAATTTTGTTTGCTAATAATTAAATATGACTTGTGCTTCAGAATTAAATATTATAGTATCAAAACATCATTTTTTAACTAAAACAATTAATCCTTTTATTATCTCTATGAAATTTAAATTGTCTATTTCGGATTGAAATCCTAGTGCTACATATAAATTTGAATTCCTATGGGCATGATTTCTAAGTATTGATGTCCTATAGACATGANGAAAATACATACGATTCAAGTAAATCAACATAGTAAATGGATCCCTAACATAGCAGATGTAAAATTCTATAGGTATATTCTCTAGCATCAAAATTACAAATGAATTTAATGCATGACTTCTATGATTTAAATATGAAAAAATATATTCAACTAAACAAGGTTCCTAATATGCATTAATACATAGGTTAGAGTCTAAAGAAAAACCTTAAACAAGTCCCAACTTAAATCTTAGAAGAGCATTAAAATTATTCAGGTAAGCTTATGTTGTCAATCGAATCGATTAAATTTTACATGCAAGCAAAATATGGTCAATCATTTATTTAGTGAACGGATGGATACTGTTATAGGCATGATATCTACGGAACTACAGACAAAGAATAAAATAAGTAAATTGGGTATGATTTCTATTTAGGAAAGTAAACATTATTTGGTTTTTTGTGATTGTGCGAATCACTTTGAAAAGCTGAATCCTATAGACTTGTTATCTAATAGCTCTTTTATCTTGTTTAGTCTTCAAGGCAAATAAATCTGCAGATTTTAACATATTTGCATACATGCATTTAAACAAAATCTTATAATTAACAATTAGACAGAACTTATGGCAGTATATCTAAACGCCGCTTATATTATTGCGTTAATTCCTATGAGCGTGATTTTTAATGATGTATGTGTTATTCCTATAGGCATGTTTTCTAGGTAAGATTAACAATTAAAAAAATAGTAAAGAAAACATACAATCCCCACCCTCCATAAACCCCCTTTCCACTATTTATCCGTGTTTATTTACATTATTACAAATTAACAAAAATAAAAATAAATAAATAAATAAATACATCACAACATATATTAATAATGTTAAATTGCTAAGATTATACTCCCTCCTGCCCTAGCGACTCTTCTTCCCAATTCAGAAACAGCCTGTTAGACAAATAATACTGCAACTATACACGTACAAGTAGATACATTTAATTTTTAATTACTTGGTAGAGCATGAAAACGTTAGATAAAATTTCAGACATATATATGATAAAGTAAAAACATCCAACATCACAAAATACACAATTTTAGAAAATTAAACAGGGCATTAGAATAAACTGACCAGTTAATAATAATTCTGACAACAACAAGTACCAAACAGCAAGTACCAATAAATTCGAAAGACTTTTTAACAATCAAGACCAAACCTCATCACATCAAGATCACGAGAATCTCAAGGATTTCGAGAAGTGCTTGTATTGAGGTGGGTTAGCGGAATTATAAAATAGAATGAAGAGTAGAACGATATGAACAACCAAGTAATTTTCCACTCTTTTTACAATATTTGATGATAATAAAAGGAGAAGAAGGGTTTCTTAAATAGTTGGAGAAAAATGATTAAAGGAAATAAAGCAGTCAACCTAATCAATGAAAGGGATCTTTTCCTTGAACAAATAGGCAAAATTAGTCCCGACTCAATAATATTTTCCATAAACGGATAACTATTAAATCAATGAAGGAGAGGAATTATCAATCAACCATCTTTCTTAATTAGTAAAAGATGAAACTATATGGAATATTTACTATAAATAAATAAATAACCAAATAAAGGGCAAATCAAATTAAAATTTACACTAGTTCAAATAAGGGAGGAAAACAGTCCGTAAGAATAAGAAATTAATTTTTTCTTAATTAATAGAAATCATAATAAAAATCCATCAATAAATCTTTATTTACCATAATTAATAAATTCAGAGAACAAAGGAACCATCTTTCACATGAATATAATTGAATAAATATTTCATTACCATTTTACATAAAACACAGTCGGTAGTCATAATAGCAAATCAAGATCCAAAAATAATTTTGTTAGACTAATTTAGAGGCATCAATTGAATCAGAAGAGTTTTTTTCCAAAATCAGTGAATATTAAATTATTTTACTATCATATTCCTTTCTTAATTTAAAACTGTCAAGGCAATCAAATAGCAGAGTTATCAACTAATTACGAGATTTTAAACCAACATGAATCGTAATGTAAATATAAATTGCAACTTGATTAAATTAACCCTATGGCATAAAATTTATAAAAACAACATAATTCGCAATCTTTGGCAGAAGAAAATCAAGTAAACAGGCAAATGTATATACCAGAGTTCTACCAGAGGGTGAAAGTGGACCAAACAGTGACACACACACACATGTAATTAGGCGTGTCAAGGATACAAGGTAAAGAATAGTGATATAAAACCTATATGCAAAAACCTAAATACCAAATAAACAACAATTTTCAACAAGAAAAAGTCGGCAAGAATTCAGTTGTGCTAGAAGCAAAACTTGTAAACAATAGGGTTTTCATGACATTTTAGAGGTGAAAAGTAATATTAACTGCAATATTTTTAGTAAAACGTAAAATAATAAATAATTTTTAGTTCAAATTGACATATACAAAAACAAAATGGAATAGAAAAGAAAATTAATTATAAAGTAACCAAATTTTGGAAAGATTCATACAAATCTGTCTTAAACCTAATGTCATTGTTCCGAAAGTCATCCATGACTAGGGACAGCGGCGGCACCGAGGAGAGGGAGAGATCTGGCAGTTGTTTTCGGTGGGTTTAGGGTAGAGAGAAGGGGAAGAGAAGAGAGAGGAGGGCTGGTTTCTCGCCGGGACAAGTGAGAGATGGAGAGATCTGGGTGTTTTCCGGCCAACGATGGCTAGAATTAATGGAGAGAGGTGGTGGTTTTGGTTCGGTAGTGTTGGATGGTTTTGCTGGGAAAGAGAAGAGGTGAGAGATAGATAACGGCTATTATGGTGTGGCAGGGGTTCGCGAATGAGGGGCGAAATGGGTAGCGGCCGGAGGGAGGTGATGGCGGTGGTCTGGTGAGGTGAGAAGAGAAGAGGGAGACAAAGAAGAAGGTTGTGCGGCGCTAGGGTTAGAGGAAAATTAGAATGAGAGGGTTTTTTGGGGTGTTGTGTGGTAAATAAGGAGTAGGTTAGGGGTTTAATTTCGTCCATTAAATAAAATGAGATGGATGACTGGGATTAGATATTTAGATTTTTGGGTCGGGTCATAGATTTTTAGGCAGGTCGTGGATAGATTAATGGGTAAATGGGTAGAGATTAATTAAAAATTGAATTGAATTGGGTTTAAATATGGCCAGATTCGATAAATAGGCTAAAATTGATAGGAATTAAGTGAAAAATAGCCAAATTTTAAATAAATTGGAAAAAATCCAAGATTGGCTGCTATA
>JACEIK010000400.1:75706-94465 GCA_018107945.1 Datura stramonium | reverse complement strand
GCAGCGTATGCAGGACATAGGGAGGTCAAAATTGGGTGTCAACACTTTGAATTTCACTTAGTTGTCGAAGTACACTCTGGAGATAGTTATTGAGCCAAGGGCTCATATGAATAAGTTTGTATTGGGGGTCTCAGATTTAGTGGTCAAAGAGTGTAGGACTGCTATGCTCATCATTGACATGGATATCTCTTGACTCATGATTCATTCCCAACAAATAGAGGCGGAGAAGTTGAAGGAGAAGGAGAGCGACACCAAGAGGGCTAGGACCGGACACTTTGAGTACTCCCAGCAGAGGACTGGTGGTGAACACTATCCACAGTCTCAACAGAGATCATCAGCCCCAACTCCATCATTAACTAGTGTTCTGTCTAAGCCAAAAGGTGATTAGAGAGGTAAAGCATAACAGGAGAGTGCACTTTTCCAGCGTGTAGGAAGTGTTGTAAGAACCACCCTGGAGAGTGCTTAGTTGGTTCATATGCTTGCTATGAGTGTGGGAAGACGGACACATGCTCAGAGATTATTCTTTAGCTATACAGGTTAACGGTAGAGACCGTGCCCCATCCACCACATTAGTATTCTCAACAACTCGCCCATCCCAGCATGGGCATCATCTAGTTCCATTGACGGACAACACCAAAATCGTTTCTATGCACTTTTTTTACATCATGAGTAAGAGAGCTCACCTGAGGTGGTTCTAGGTACGTTACGATTTTTTCATGTTGATGTTTATGTGTTGCTATACTCAGGATCCACATTATCCTTCGTGACTCCTTATGTTTCTATTAGTTTCGATGTTAGCCCCAAAATCCTATCAAAACCCTTCTCAGTCTATACTCCTATTGGTGAGTCAATTATAGCTCTACAGGTATACAAAAATTGCCTTATCACAATTCTTCAAAAAGTCACCCCAACCGACTTAGTAGAGTTAGACATGACCGATTTTGATGTTATTTTCGACATGAATTGGTTGTATGCTTGTTATGCTGACGTTAATTGTAGAACCCAATCAGTAGAATTTTAATTTTAGGGTGAAACAGTCCTATATTAGAAAGGTAGTTTAGCAGTGCCTATAGGTCGCTTTGTTTCCTACCTTAAGTGTAACACCCCGAAAGTTTCTAAGAACAGGTCTCAGACTTAAAGAAAGAATTCAGAAGGAAAGTGGGAATTTCACCTCAGAACGAGTCGTGGTAAGACTCTCTTGGTAACCTAACGAGTCATGCTCAGACTCGTGGAAAGAAGTCAAGAGATGCAAGTATGGCTCATTGATAACGAATGACCCGACGAGTTGTTAGGCAGGTAACAACTCGTTATGTCAGTCGTCAGATGAAATGTCGGATTTCAAAGGGGTCCCAGGTGGTGGAGATAACGGAAGGATAGGACGAGTCATCGTATCAAGTAACGACTCATCATGACAGTTGTGGGAAGGAAGAGCAGAATGTCAAACTTTAGTGATAACGGAAGGATCCACGAGTCGTTAAGTCAGTCGTCGTCCATTTCGAGGAATTTATGTGAGATTTTCCAAAAGTCATCACGAGTGGGACTTAATGAGTCGTTCTTTGCCCCACCACCCGTGAAGTCCTTCATGAGGATTGGCAGCATGACTTTTCCTGCGAATTTTCAAGGGTATTTTCATAAAATCCTATGCTTCTAATTCCTAAACTATACCGTTTTGAGTACAATATGGGACGTTTTAAGGGCTCCTCCTAGCCTAACTCCTCATTCCATCAAAAATACACTCTCAAACTCTTTTTTCTCTCCTCTCTCAAGACTCAAGGATCATCTAGGGCTTCAAGGTTCAAGTTCAAGTAGGGGATTCCTTCTAATCAGGTATGTGAGTTTTCAACAAGGACATTCTTTCATCCTTGTGCCCCAAATTTTTATACTAAAAACCCCAAATCCCTTGATTTTAGAAAGACATGATTTAGGGTTTCCATCTATGCATGAATTCTCATATGTTCTTCCTGAATTTTAAGACCCGTCATGGTTATTAGTCATGTATTCTTATGAAGTTATTTACACCTTCTCGAATTATGTAGATGATGTATGAAAAGCATGAATATTGAATTTTGACCAAGATTTTTCATAAATTTCAAAATGGGGTCCATCAGATTATTCACATGCTTTTACCATGAACTCATTATATATGTTTAAAGAATGAACTGATCGTATGGGTTCCATAAATCTAGAATATCTGAGTTAATATATATGTNGATCGTATGGGTTCCATAAATCTAGAATATCTGAGTTAATATATATGTTGAGATACGATTAGAACTTACAGGATTTGATCAATGTGAAGTGTGTACTTATTTTGCTATGATTTTGGGTATGTGTTAAAGTATGAATTTTCCCTATGGATTTTACATGAATCTAGGGTATTGTAATACTACGGAAGTGCTTAGGAGTAGACCCAGGAAGCTAAAAGGCAAAACTGCTCTAAGTTGGGGAAAAGGTTGCAGGACAGCAGTTACCACGACCCGTCGTTGGTGGTCATGGGTTCAGGTGGTTAGGTACCAGAGGGAAACAACAGTTTATTCAACGACTCATGGTAAGTAACCACGAGCCATCATTCGTTGTCGTGGTAGGAAGTGGACTTGGCAGTAGGAAGGTACGAAGGGTCATGCAACGACCTGTTGTGGGGAGCCGTGATAAGGGAGCCTAGATCTCAGTGGGAAAGGATGGATTGTAACCATGGCCCGTTGAGGTATATGACGAGCCGTGGTGAGGCTCATTGGATAGAAGTTCATAAGGTTGGGGGGAGCATCAACGACTAGTTCAATGACCCGTTGGAGCCTAGAACGGCTCATCCTGTTCGTTCGTGGTTTGATCCCGAGATATGACTGGGACAGTGCATAATACAGGTAGATACCACGGGTGATGTTATCCTCTAACCACCCGTTGGTTCACCCATTTTTTGGCCAAGTGATCAGTTTTCAGCGAATTTAGTAAGGGCATTTCTGTCATTTCCTAGTCCTAAGACCCTATACTACGTCGTTTAAGGCTCATTTTGTGGGGTTTTGAGAGGGAAAAAGCTTACTCTAGGTTATTCTTCCCATGAATGCAAGTTTGAAGGATTGAAGAGGTGATTCAAGGCCAAATTCCAAGGTTTCAATTGGAATCTTAGCTTGGACAACTAGAGGGTGTTAGAATTCACCATTTTCATGTATGTAGGGTTTTAATAGGTGTCTTCCTTCCACACCCATGCCCAAACTCCTATCAAATTATGTTAAAACCATAAATGGTCAAGTATGGGGTTTTGATTAATTGCATGATTCTTATATCTCCATTCATGGGTATGATTAGATTGAGTTGATATTGATGATTTACAAAGCTTGGGAAAATTCTAACTTGTTTTTCCTTATAAAAATTATTTTTAAAAAAAATTGAATCTAAAAACGCCCATTGGTAAATAGTTCATAGAAGAGGTGATTGTGATATGTGTGTGATGATGATGAAGTGGATAACGAAAGCATGTTTCTAACTCTACCCATGATTGTGTTGATGTTTTTAAAGTGAATTGAATGAACCCAAGCATGATAGAGTTTTGGGTGATACCCGCATGATGTTTTAAAGTAATGATTTTCCCCGACATAAGCTTACCACGTTGTTTGAGGTGAATTTTTCCTCAACTCTTATTATAAATTCTAGCTTGTGGTATGTTTCAAAGCAAAGCCCCATATATGCATGAAATCATAATTGGGGGTGGTGTATCACTATAAGCTTGTCGATAGACAATGTTAAGCTTCATCTACATATGATGTTGAGTCTATGCGCGATGTTACTATGAGTTTCGTCAATAGACAATGTTGAGCTTCGTTTCATATGATGTTGAGTTATGCATGATTTATATTGAGCTTCGTCATTAGACGATGATGAGCTTCGTCAATTGACGATGTTGAGCTTCATTATATACGATGTAGAGCACTACATGTTTTGGGAGAGAAGTCTAGCACCAAATGGGTTAAGGGTTAATCACCCTATACCTCAGAACTACGCACCAACGTAGGTTGATTCTAATATATATGGGACCTCCCTTGTGAGCTATCCCCCTGTCCTAATGGCCCAAGAGCTTGATATCGATATCATGGGTCCATTGCCCTGGAAAGGTTATGGACGACTCTTCCCACTTGAGTGTGATAGTTGGGACCATGTAAGCTCTATCGTGGTATGTTGGTTAAGTGACGAGTCTCCCACTGTCTATATTTTCCAGAATTGCATTATTCATTACTCATTATGGTTACCTTGTGCATGCATGATCTAAAAGTAAGGTTTGACTCATTGTTTAGCTTTTGATATGAATGTTATGTTTCAACTTGAGTCATTCGAGTAAGTCAGGATGTTCTAAAGCCATGCATGATCATGTATAATACGAGTATGAGTTCATAATGAATGCATGTGGTCTCCTTCTTATCTTTAAAAGCTTGTGACATAAGTATGACTTAATTTACGAGATTTATATTATTTTCTCCGTTTTACTTACCTTGCATACTCGATACATTCCACGTACTGACTGCATACTTTTTATGATGTATCATTTCATGATACAGGGTCCGGATCTCACGATCGTCCTCATCCCTAGTCCATCTCGTCTTGCGCTATCAGCTCATTGGTGAGTCCTCATGTTCTGAGGGCTATTGACAAGTTTTTATGTTATTTTGAGTTTCAGCATTATTTGGGTTAGTTGGGATGTTGTCCCATCAACCCATCGGATGTTGTAGAGGCTGTCAGACTAGTATGTAGTACTCGGTTCTTGTATACATTCTGTATTTCGTGAGGTTATGCTATGGTTATGTTTCCGCAATGTTTTATGATTATCTATCTGCTTATCTGAATAATATTAGTTGTGTGCATGAGCCATGGGTCGACTTAGGGTCCCTCGGGGTCCCTTGTCCCGTGTCTATGATCCGAGCCTCCGTTCGGGTCATGACAGGTATATGCCATGTGCTATGAACGGGGGATTTAAATATTGTGGATATGTTTAAAGTATGATTTGATCCTATCGATGTCTCATATATGCAGAATGTATGATGTAAATGATGATTCGGGAATATGATGATATGAATTATGATGATAAAACATGAGAATGATCCTTCAGACTTTTGGGCTTGGTGTTAATAGAAAGTAGCATTAATCAACTCTAACTGAAATCAATATGATATTTAGTATGATGTAGTTGAATGCTCATGTCTCTGATTAGCTGAAGTAACTTAGACTAGATGAATGATGTCAGACTAGTGACCTCCATGGTCTAGTATAATCCGTACTCTCATTAGCAGAGAATAGTTCTCTTAGTTAGTCAGGGACTCTCATTAGCGGAGAATGATTCTCTCAGTCAGTCAGGGACTCTTATTATTCGAGAATGTTTCTCTTAGTCAGTCAGGGACTGTCCATAGAAGAAAATGTTTCCCTTAGTCTGTCAGGACTCTCTATAGCAGAGAATGTCTCCCTTAGTCTATGATATCAGTTCAGCTCAGCTCCGTAAATTTAAGATTTCAGTTAAAATCAGTTTAGCAGGATTGAGTCTCAATTATCACCAGATGGTCAGTAAAGTGTATTATAGAAGTTACAACTTCAGTTCTCAGTATATGTACAACACATGACCCTTATGCATCAGTTTGCTTATACCTCAGTAAATGTTTTCAAATAAAACCTTAATGTCAATACATATGTATATCTCAGACAGGGTCATTGTATTTCAGCTCAGTTATATATTCAGTGATGCATTTAGTTTACTTCCCTCTTGTATACTTGCATGTTTAGTTTATTTACGTTTCCCGTATACTCAGTATATTTTAAGTACTGACCGCATACTTTATATGTTATATTATTTCATGATATAGATTCAGGTTTCCAAACTCAGCTGTGTGGTTAAATATGCTCCATTCCCATCTCAGCTGCTTGTGGTGAGTCCTCGTCTCTCGAGGACGCTATCTATGTTTTCTATTTTCGTTTATGCTTCAGTTTTCAGACTTTAGGAGTTAGCTGGGGGCTTGTCCCAGCAGCACATCAGTGTAGTAGAGGCTTTCAGACTTGTGTAAACAGATCCAATGAATGTATTATAGTTTTATTAGATTATGTCTTATGTATAAGTTAGCTATTGCTTCATTATGGCTCTGCTAGTTTTTTTCTTGTTAATGTTATGTCATGATCATGCCATGGGTCGACTTGGAGCCTCTCGGGGTTCCTTGTCCCATGTATCGATCTAGGCCTATGTTCGGGTCGTGACAAACTTAGTATTAGAGCAAAGGCTTAGAGTGTCCTAGGGTGTCTAAAAGCCGCGTTAAAAGTAGAGTCTTCTTCATGCATGTGAAGAGAGCCACACTTATGATGAAGATGATACAAGAAGTTTTAGGAATGTTCCCTTTCTTCATGATTCTTATCGTGCATAGAGTATGAAACTCTAACAGTTCCTCTCTTGACTCATGCTCTAAGCGCTCGGAGATAATACCTAATAGACGAGCGAATGGAAGAAGAAGTGGTAATAGGCGCTAGCAAGCCCCACCAGCCCCAGCGAACCTGATGGACGACCATGTTACTCATGTCGAGTTCAGGGCAGCCTTTCACATGTTGGCGCAGGCCATAACCGCCCAGATTAATCAGCAGGCAATGGCTCATGCTCCCTAGAATGGGTACATAGCGGCGGCTAGGGTAAGAGACTTCCTCAAAATGAATCCACCCGAATTCTTAGGGTCAAAGGTGGACGAGGACCCATATGAATTCTTGGAGGAGATCCAGAAGATCACAAAAATAATGGGGGTGATGGAAACGGAGAGCACAAACTTATCCTCCTACCAGCTAAAAGGAGTCACTCACATATTGTTTTGTCAGTGGAGAGATAGTCGGGGAGTTGGAGTAGCCCCTATAAGTTGGGATGAGTTTATGACTACGCTCCTGAACAGGTTTTTCCCTAGGGAGTTGAGGGAGGCAAAGGCGGCATAGTTCTTCAACTTGAGGCAAAATAGCATGACTATCTAGGAGTATGCATTTGAGTTTACTCGATTGTCCAAGTACGCATCGGAGATGGTAGCCGACTAGAGAGCTCATGTGAGTAAGTTCTTGAATGGAGTGTGATCAAAGAGTGCAGGACCACCATGTTGCTCAAGGAAATATACTTTCCACATTTGGTGATATTCGCTCAACAAATAGAAGCGGAACAGGTGAAGAAAAAAGAAAGAGACGCCAAGAGGGCTAGGATAGGAGATGCAGAGTTTTCCACTCAAAGGCTGAGTGGTGGACACCGCTCATGCCCCCAACAGAAATCATCAACCCCAGCACCTTCGACAACCAATGTTTCATATAGACCCAGGGTAAGGGAGATTACCTATCCAGCTTGTAAGAGCTCTGTGAATCACCATTTGGGAGAGTGCATGGCCGGCTCAGATGCTTGCTTCTAGTGCGGCAAGTTGGGTCATAAGCACCGAGATTGCGCAACAGCTAAGCGAGACAAGAGTAGAGCCTCAACCACCTCTTCAGTAGCTCCTATGAACCTCCCATTTCAGCAGGAGGCATCATGTAGCGCAGGTAGCGGACAACATCAAAACCACTCCTAGCCTTGGCAGCACATTAGGATAAGGGCAAGTCGCTAGAAGTAGTCACAGGTATGTTATGAATTTCTTGTGTTACTGTTTGCATGTTGCTATCCACAGAATCCCAGTATTTAATAAGAAGCTCTATGATGTTTGTTGAGAAGAGATTGTCGATGTGTGGTGTGAATAGCTGTGAATATAAGGTTTTTAGTGAATGTTAGAGGTGGAGGAGACGTCAAGAGTTAGTGTTGTATCCCCAATTTTAAGAAAGATTCAGAAGCCTTAGAATGATGGCTTAAAGCTAAGGGGGAGAAGGTAAGTCTATGAGAAAGTCAAATCTTGACTAGGCTAGCAGGGGAGTTCCATCCCTAATAGTGGCAGTATGTCAATCCCTTTAGATCCAGATAATTCCTCTTGTATTTCAGTTGAAGCTATGCTTTACCCATTCCTATGCACAGAATTCTAGAATTTCTAGTTAGCCGCTTCAGATAGCAATGCTAGCCTTACTCTATGAATCCTTAAGGCTCATCTTCATGTTATAAACCAGTTATGTGTGTTGACTCATGTCTTCTAGTATGTTCAGCTTGGATTTAGTCTTCAGAAGTTTCTCTAGTAGCTTAGTAGATAAGGGTACCTCGTGTATGTGCTCGGTTCTAGATGTCGTGAATTACTCATGCTCATGAATCCTTACTTTCAGTTAGACCAGATATTATGAATTCTAGCTCAGTATAAGAAAGTGATTTAAGAATGACGGCTCAGTCTGTATCAGCTTAGTGCCAGTTAAAGGGAAAGAATCCTTCTCAGTGTTATATCTAGTTCCATATCAGTTTCATGTCTTTCAGTTCCACTCACACCTTAGCATGCATGATTTAGATATTCAGTTCAGATATTTAAGATCATCCTAGAGTCAGATACTCCATCAATTTTGGTTATAAATGTTTCAGTATTTGGGATATCAGTTCTTTTCCCAATTTTCAGCATGTTTAGCCTACATTCGAGGACAAATGTTCCCAAAGGGGAGATATTGTAACACCTCAAAAGTTTCTAAGAACAGGCCCCAGACTAAAATAAAGAATTTAGAAGGAAAGTGTGAATTTCACCTCAGAATGAGTCATGGTACGACTCGTCAGGTGACCCAATGAGTCGTGGTCAGACTCATGGAATGCATTCAAGAGGTGCAAGTGTGGCTCCATGACAACAGACAACCTGACTAGTCGTTAGACAGGTAATGACTCGTTATGTCGATCATTGAACGAAATGCCAGATTTCAAAGGGGTCCCAGGCAGTGGAGATAACGGAAGGATAGGACGAGTCTTCGTATCAAGTAATGACTCGTCATTTCAGTCATGGGAAGGAAGAGTAGAATGTCGGAATTTAGTGATAACGGAAGGATCCATGACTCGTTAAGTCAGCTAAAGACTCGTGAAGTCAATCGTCGTCCATTCGAGGAATTTATGTGAGATTTTCTAGAAGTCATCACGAGTTGGACTTAACGAGTCGTTCTTTTCCCCATGACCCGTGAAGTCCCTCATGAGGACTGGCAGCATGACTTTTCCTACAAATTTTCAAGGGTGTTTTCTTAAAATCCTATGCTTCTAATTCCTAAACTACTCCATTTGAGTATAAGATGGGGCATTTGAAGGGCTCCTCCTAGCCTAATTCCTCATTCCATCAAAAATACACTCTACAACTCTTCTTCCTCTCCTCTCTCAAGACTCAAGGATCATCTAGGGCTTCAAGGTTCAAGTTCAAGTGGGGGATTCCTTCTAATCAGGTATCTGGGTTTTCAACAAGGACATTCTTTCATCCTTGTGCCCCAAATTTTTATACTAAAACCCCAAATCCCTTGATTTTAGAAAGACATGTTTTAGGGTTTCAATCTATGCATGAAACCGCATATGTTCTCCCTGAATTTTAAGACCCATCATGGTTATTAGTCGTGTATGCTTATGAAGTAACTTACACCTTCTTGAATTATGTACATGATGTATGAAAAGCATGAATATTGAATTTTCACCATGATTTTTCATAAATTTCTAAATGGGGTTCATTAGATTATTCACATGCTTTTACCATGAACTCATTATATATGTTTAAAGCATGAGTCAATCATGTGGGTTTAATAAATCTAGAATATATGAGTTAATTTATATGTTGAGATACGATTAGAACTTATGGGCTTTGATCAATGTGAATTATATACATGTTTCACTATGATATAGGGTATAGATCTTACATGAATCTAGGGTATACACCATATGCAATGAACATGGGATTTAAATGTTGTGGATACATTTAAAGTATGATTTGATCCTATCGATGTCTCGTGGATATAGAATGTAAGATGTAAACGATGATTCGGGACTATGATGATAAAGCATGAGAATGATCCTTTAGACTTTTGGGCTTGTCGTTAGTAGAAAGTATCCTTAATCAACTCTAAATGAATTCATTATGATATTCAATATGATGTAGTTAGTTGAATGTTCATGTCTCTGATTAGCTGAAGTAACTTAGACTAGACGAATGACGTCAGACTAGTGACCTCTATGTTCTAGTATAATCAGGACTATCATTAGCAGAGAATATTTTCCTTAGTCAGTTAGGGACTCTCATTAGCCGAGAATGATTCCTTTAGTCAGTCAAGGACTCTCATTAGCCGAGAATGTTTCCCTTAGTTAGTCAGGGACTCTCCATAGCAGAGAATGTTTCCCTTAGTCAGTCAGGGACTCTCCATAGCAGAGAAAGCTTACCTTAGTCAGTCAGGGACTCTCCATAGCATAGAATGTCTCCCTTAGTCTACGATATCCGTTCATTTCAGCTCCATAAATTTTATATTTCAATTAAAATCAGTTTAGCAGGATTCAGTCTTAATTATTAGCTGATGGTTAGTAAAGTGTATGATAGCAGTTACAACTTTAGTTCTCAGTACTTGTACAGCAGATGACCCTTATGCGTCAGTTTGGTTATACTTTAGTAAATGTTTTCAAATAAAATCTTAATTTTAATACATATGTATATCTCAGACAGGGTCATTGTAATTCAGCTCATTTATATATTTAGTGATGCATTCAGTTTACTTCCCTCTTGTATACTTGCATGTTTAGTTTATTTACGCTTCCCGCATACTTAGTATATTATAAGTACTTACTGCATACTTTATGTGCTATATCATTTCATGATATAGATTCAGGTTTCCAGACTCAGTCGTGTGGTTAAATATGATCCATTCCCATCTCAGCTACTTGTGGTGAGTCCTCATCTCTCGAGGACACTATCTATGTTTTCTATTTTCGTTTATGCTTTAGTTTTCAGACTTATGGAGTTAGCTGGGGGCTTGTCCCAGTAACTCATCAGTGTAGTAGAGGCTTTCAGACTTCTGTATACAGATCCAGTGAATGTATCAGAGTTTTATTAGATTATGTCTTATGTATTAGTTAGCTTCTACTTCATTATGACTCTATCAGTTATTTTCTTGTTAATTTTATTCTATGATCATGTCATGGGTCGCCTTGGAGCCTCTCGGGGTTCCTTGTCTCGTGTCTCGATCCAGGCCTATGTTCGGGTAGTGTCATTAAATTTAGAAAGATGATCTCCAAGGTTTTTGTATATCTAGTTCGAGTTAAGGATTCTATGTCTAAAACTCTGACTCTTTAGTAAGTTCCAGTTGTATGTGAGTATCCGGAGGTGTTCCTAGATGATCTACCAGGAGTCCTTCTTGAGTGAGAAGTTGACTTTGGTACGGACCTTCTCCCAGATACGCAGCTCATATCTATTCCTTCTTATAGAATGGCTCCAGTCGAGCTAGAAGAATTGAAGGATCTCTTAGATAAGGGTTTCATCAGGCTTAGTAATTCCCCGTGGGGAGCCCCAGTTCTTTTTGTTCGGAAGAAGGATAGGTCTCTCAGGATGTGCATCGACTATTGTTAGTTTAACAAAGTCACAATCAAGAGTGAGTATCCCCTCCCTAAGATTGCATTCTTGTTTGACCAACTATAGGGTGCCAATTGCTTTTCAAATATAAACCTTAGATCCGGCTACCATCAACTCGAGGTTAGGGAAAGTAACATTTCAAAGACAAACTTCATAACTCGATATGGTCATTATGAATTTGTAGTTATGTCTTTCAGACTAACAAATTCCCCTACAACTTTCATGGATTTGATTAATAGGGTGTTCAAGAAGTACTTGGATATGTTCTTCATTGTCTTCATAGACGACATCCTTGTGTATTCTCGGAGCGAGGAGGAGCATGTCACTCACCTGAGGATTGTGTTGCAGACTCTTAAGGATCATCATCTATTTTCTAAGTTTAGCATATGTGAGTTTTGGCTGTAGTCAGTTGCATATCTTGGCCATGTGGTGTCCAGTGAGGGTGTTCAGGTAGACTCTCAAAAGATAGAGGCAGTGAAGAACTAGCCTAGACCTGTCAATCCTACTAACATTAGGAGCTTTCTTGGTTTAGCTGATTACTATTGGAGTTTTGTAAAGGGATTTTCATCCATTGTTGCACCTTTGACTAAGTTGACTCAGAAGAACGCCAAATTTCAGTCAGGAGTTAATGGATCAACTCATTTCCGCTACGATCTTGACTCTTTCTTAGGGTACTGATGGCTATGTGGCATATTTTGATGCTTCTAGCATTGGCCTTAGGTGTATGTTGATGCAACATAGGGAGGTTATTGCTTATACCTCGAGACAGCTTAAGACTTACGAGAAGAATTATCTGACTCAGGTAGGCATTACTTGTATAGAGTACATGTGGATATGTTCACGGATCACAAGAGCCTCCAGTATGTGTTCTCTCAAAAGGACCTATCTGTGACAACAGAGATCGCTTGGCTTTTCAAAGATTATTATATGAATGTCCTTTACCATCTGAGTAAGGCCAATATAGTGGAAGATGCTCTTAGTAGGTTGTCCATGGAGAGTGTGACTCATGTTGAAGATGGAAGGAAAGAGTTAGTAAAATATGTCCAAAGGCTTGCTCGCTTTGGGGTTCCCCTTACTGATTCAGTGGATGGAGTGTTATTATGCAAAACGGTACATAGTCTTCATTGGTGTCAGAAGTTAAGGCAAGTCAAAACAAGGATCCAATATTTTTTAAGTTGAAGGAAGCGGTCCGAAGTTAGAAAGTAGAGGTTTTCTCCCAAGGGGAAGATGGTGTGCTCCGATATCAGGGCCAACTATGTATTCTAGAGGTGGACGATTCGAGAGAGCGGATGTTGAGAGAGGCCCATAGCTCTCAGTATTCTATCCATCCAGGTGCCACCAAGATGTACCGTGATCTACGGGAAGTCTATTAGTGGAATGGCATAAAGAAGGACATTACAGAGTTTGTGGCTAAGTTTCCAAATTGCCAGTAGGTGAAGGTTGAGCATCAGAGGATGAAACGTATGCTACAGGATATCAGTATTCCTACTTGTAAGTGGAAGGAGATAAATATGGATTTCATTATAGGTTTTCCTCGTATACGCCGACACCATGATTCTATATAGGTGATTGTAGACCGGATGACTAAGGTAGCATATTTCCTACCAGTAAAAATGACGGATTCAGCCGAGGATTATGCTAGGCATTACATTCGAGAGGTGGTTAGGTTTCACAAGATTCCATTATCTATCATCTCAGATAGGGGTACTCTCTTCACTTCTCAGTTTTTGAGGTTGTTTCAAAAGGGCTTTGGTACTCAGGCCAAGATTAGCATAACTTTTTACCTGCAAATGGATGGCCAATCTGAGTGGACCATTTAAACTCTTGAGGACATATCGAGGGCTCGCATGATTTTTTATAAAGGTAATTTGGATGATCACTTGCCTCTCATCGAGTTTACCTACAATAATAGTTACCATTCTAGCATTTAAATTGCTCCATTTGAGGCTCTTTATGGGCGGAGATGTAGGTCACCTATTGGATGGGTTGTTTTAGGTTAAGCGATGTTGATAGCACTCGATTCAGTTTCAAAGGCTATGGAGAAGGTTCAACTTATTAGGGAGAGGCTGAAAATAGCACATAGTCGATCATATGCGGGTGTTAGGAGGAGAGAGCTTGAGTTTGCGTTGATGATTAGGTAATCCTAAAGGTGTCACCCATGAAAGGAGTGATGAGGTTTGGCAAGAAGGGGAAGCTTAACCCCCGGTACATTAGTCCTTATAGGATTCTGAGACGTGTTGGAAATGTGTCATATGATATGGAGTTACTGACGGAGTTAGCTTCGATACATCCAGTTTTCCATGTGTCCTTTTTGAAAAAATACATTGGTGATCCAGCTCTAGTTTTTCCCATTGAGGGCATTGGTGTAAAGGATAGCCTCAACTATGAGAAGGTTCCTGTTGAGATCCTTGATCATGAAGTTCACAAGTTGAGGAAAAAGTAGGTAGCTTTTGTGGAGAAATCAGCTAGTTGAGGGAGTTATATGAGAAGCAGAAGCGGATATGATGGCTATATACCCACATCTTTTCCTTTCTAGTTTAGTTCCAACTTGAGGTACCAGTTTCTTCGTTTGTACCCTATTCAATTTTATGTCCAGTTCATACCTCTCAGTTATTCTCATGTTTTATGAAGTTAGTAAAGTCATGTATTTCAGTTTGGAGCCAATCACTCCATCAGTACTTAGTTAATAGCCTTCAGTTTTGGAAATTTCAGCTCTTTCCCTACCTTTTCAGCTTTTTTAGTCTCCATTCGAGGACGAATGTTCCTAAGGTTGAGATAATGTAACACCCCAAATTTTCTAAGACTAGACCCGGGGTTTGGATTTTGATCATGCAGAGAAAATTGGAAAATGCCTCAGTACGAGCCACAATACGATCCATAGGTCCATGGTACGAGTCAGACCAAGACGCGTACTGTGAGGTCTAAAGAATTTAACAGACTTTGATGGAGAAGTCATGACTGGATGTCACGATTCATACCATGTCAGTACAGGTTGTACTAAGGGTTCATGATATGGATTCAGAGATTTCATCAGGAAGTTTTTTTAAGACCACAGTTGGAAATTGCGAGTCGTACCAGGGAGGTACGAATCGTGGTATGGGTCGTACCACTGGACAATAGGTTTTTAAGTTTGAATTTCTAAGGGTGTTTTCATAACTTCTTATACTTTTAACTCCTAAATGAGGTCATTTTGGGTTTCCTAAGGGGAGTATTTAAGGGTTAAACTAAGCCTAAATGCTCATTCTATTCCTAACACCTCAAATTGAAGATTAAATCCTCTCAAGTCCTCAAACAATTAGGGTTCTTCCTCATCTCAATTCTCTTGGATCTCAATTATAAGAAAGAATTCCATCAAGCCAGGTTTATAGGATCATAAATGGGGGATTCCTTCTATCCTCATTCCCAATTTCAAATTAATTTCATGAATTCAAGTCTCCAAGTATGATTTTATGAATTTCTAGTGTTTGACCAAATTTTGATGAAAGAACTCATGATCTTCTATAAATTCAATTCTCTTATGATTCAATCAATCATTTATGACTATGATTACATGTTTTACACTAAATTCTGTTATGAATTTATGTTCTCAAGTTATGATGATTTACTCACTAATGCATGAATTTCATGAATCTCAAGCTTATGTATCATGGACGACTCAGCGGCATTATTTCCATGGCTAGTCCAAGTATGTAAAATATATTTGTGAATTTCATATTTTCTAACTAGGCCATGTAAAATTCAGTATGTTTCATGATTTTGTCTATGAGAACTATGCATGTTTTGGAAGTAGTATTTAGCACCGAGTAGGTCGGGGTTCAGCACACCCAGGTCTTAGAACTGCATGTCACTGTAAGTATGTTTTGGGGTCCTCGCCAGAGAGTGTTTCCCCCACCCCAAAGGGCTCATGAGTGATATCATTCCTTCATTATTCTTTTTCTTAGCAAGGCTTAGGATGGTTTTTCCAACTTGAGCGAGATAGTTGGACCTCTTGTGCCCATTTATGATGGTGTCGGTTCTGAGAATCTCAATTTATTCCTCATGTTTTAAGTTATTCATGTTCAGAATTTATGATATCATGTTTTACGATATTTTGACCCATTGTTCAGTTTATGAGCTTTTGCTTATGATTTCAGACCTGCCAAACCTTGTGATTTTACTTTCAAAACTTTGGGTCGTTATACTTTAGTTTATCATGAATAACTCGTGCTTATGATCTGAGAATTATGATTTAGAGCATGTTGTTCTTATACTCATGTTTTAATTATCCTACTTACTCAGTATATTCAAAGTACTAACTACATACTTCTATGCTATATCGTCCATGAAATAGGTTCGGTTCATCAATCTCAGCTCCGACGTTAGTCTCACTCTAGCTCCAGTCAGCCCATCCACAGCCTCTTGAGAGAATCCTTATCATCAAAGGATGTCAGCTTGCATTTTTATGCTATTTATCTTTCAATTTTCATACTTAGTCGAGCTAGTCGGGTCCTTATCCCATCAGCTCATTTTTATAACTAGAGGCTTTTCAGACAGTGATGTTAGATATTCAGTTGTGTAGACTTTATGTCCCTATTTATTTTTATGCTATCTTAAACTTTCGGACATGTCATGTTTTATTCTTTATTCCACTTTGAATGTACTTATGCTTATGTTATGCATGTACTGTGGGTTAGCTTGGAGTCATTCTTGACTCTAGATCCCCCATAACGATTCGAGGTCCATGCTCTGGTTGTGACACAGATAAGGTAAAAGAATGGAGCTGGCATAGAAGGCTGGAAAATCCATCAATAAATGCCTTCAGAGATTGTCATTAGCTAAAGGTAGACAGAATAACTGTACTAGTAGCGAGTGCTCAGTATGTTTCTTAGCAAAGCAGATAAGGCTAGTATTTCCTTTGTGCTTTAGTAGAACTACTAACATGTTTGATATGATTCATATTAATGTATAGGGATCATACATAGTACCTACTCATAATGGATATGGATTTTTTTCTTATATTTGTCGATGACTATTCAAGTAACATTGTTATATTTCTTAGGTTGAAGTCGGATGTTATTATAGTTTTACGAGCATTTTTCTTAATGGTGAAAACTCAGTTCTCCCATACTGTTAAAGTTCTTAGATTAGATAATGTTAGTGAGTTTTTCAATAAGTAATGCAGATTATTATTTAAATTTTAGGGCATAGTGCACCAAAGCAGTTGTCCATATACTCCATAACAAAATGGAGTGGGGGAAAATAAGCATAGGAACATCTAGGAGGTAGATAGAGCTCTTAGGTTTTAGGGAAGTATTGCTATTAGATATTGGGAAGAGGGTGTGTTATTTAATGTATATATATAAACAAGTTTCCCACTATGGTATTAAAAAGTGTGTCACCATATGAGATATTTGATCACCATAAGCCTCCATTAGATCACTTGAGGACAATTGGTTGTTTGTGTTATGCAACCAAAATTGTCAAAGAAGATAAGCTCTCTCCTAGGGCTAGTGCATATGTGTTAATGGGATACTCTATGAAACATAAGGGATACCCATTGTATGACTTTACTGATAGAAAGTTCCTAGTGAGTAGGAATGTGGCATTTAAAGAAGAAATTTTTTCCTTCACATGTCTGAAGGATAAGCACTTGTTAGTATTTTCATTTCTTGACAGAGTTGTACAACTTTTTGAGTCCCTTTCATAAGCTAATATTACACATATGGATGATTTTACCACATGGTACAAGTACTAAAGACTCACATATTGAGGAAGAGCCCATAACTTAGCATGATTTTGATAATCTGAATAAGGAGGAGCCCATAGTTCATATAGATACACATGTTGATTCTCCTACTACAGTACCAAACTCATTTGGTGAGCCAAGAAAATCCACCAGAGGTTTCCATTCCACCATTTGGCGTCAGGACTATGTTTCTACTATTGGGAAATTGACGTTTCCCAAGCGCACATGGTCATCAAGTAATAGGATTTTTAAGTCCAGATACCCACAGGGACTTGTCAATTTAATCGTTATAAGGTTGTACTTTTGAGTTCACTAATCTATGAAACAAATAAAAATGGAGATTGGTTTGGCAAATTAAACTACTAAACTTTAAATGAAAATATTAACTATAATTGAATGCAAACTTGATTGGATTTCGATAATGATGACAAACAAGAGCAATGGCACTTGGTTGATTTTAGGTTGAGTTTTCCAGATGTAATTAAACTAGAATGATTCTTCCTATGGTTGTTAGTCTCAAGTTACTATCCCATTTCTTTCCACTATCCTTAGCATCCAAGAACTATCTCATGCACCCTAATGCCTATATCCCTATTGTCACAGGAGAACATGAAACGCCGATTATGAAAATTTGTATTTCAATTAAACAGTTGAAGGGTATATCACTGTCCTCAACAACAACTTCTATCCTATCACCAATGGGTTCAAGGGTCTCTGAATTCCCGTTCTATATTTATTTTTAACCCTTTCGATTCTCTTTTCATGTTCAATTGAAAGCCAAAAGATTACTTATAAGGTGATAAATCTCATAAAGAATAAATTAAAATAAATAAATACAAACAACCATAGAGAAGAATCAAAATCAAGTTTATTACGCTTTCAAACCATCAACCATCCACCATGGCCATAACCCTAGATTATAAGTTTAGCCACTCATAGAAAAAGGGAGAAACAAATAAGCAGTCATCATCATACAAAAATATGATAAAGAAAAGAGAAAACCTAAGTAGAACTTGTCTCTCCTCCCAACCTGTGTTACAATCTGATCAATCAATCAAAAGATATGACGAAAGATGTGCTAAAAACGACCTAAGGCTTATATTTATAGTTTAGCCTTCAAATGATGCTTTTGTCCTTCAAGACTTGACTTTAAAATTAGCATTTTTTGCCCCGAAATGGTCCTGGCGTGCCACCCCCAGTCTTGTCACAGATTTAGTCAAATTTTCAGCAATTTTCAGCTCCAGAATAGGCCTAGCCCACCGCCCCTATCATAACACCAGCCTGAGATATTTTCTCTAAAGTTTGAATGCTGGTGCGAGGCAGCAGCCATAGCACCAAGCTGTGAATTTATTTCTCTGAAGTTTGGGACTTGGTGCGAGGCGCCAGTCATGATCACGGGCAAAAATATCATGCCCGTGATACGCTTTACATCTTGAATTAGTCGTGTTGTCTAAGTATTTTATACATTTTCATGAAGTTTTATATAAATGTGAAGATATGTGCTAACCAACATGATTAGTCTTTGTTTTGTAGGTTTTAATGATTTTTAGGAACTAAATCAGAAGTTGGTGAAGG
>JACEIK010000400.1:2426-23332 GCA_018107945.1 Datura stramonium | reverse complement strand
AGATGAAGACTGAGGCACTTCATGAAACTTGGTTGAGATTCAAAAAGAAGTTGACTAAGTTCCCCAACCACAAAATTCCAGATGATAGTTTTTTGGAAATTTTTTATAGGTCTCTGAACAATAGTAGCAAGGCTATAGCAGACACGGTAGCTGGAGGAGCATTGATGAGTCACACCTGGGAGCAAGATGCTACTATTCTTGATAGGGTGACTAAGACAAATAGGGCCTAGCATACGAGGGACATATGTTGTTGGTCTGACTGCAAACCAATGAAGAAAAGAAAAAGAGCCCGACCAGGAGTTGGCTCACATGCGCACATCATTGGACTTGCTGACAAAGCATATTATAGGAGCTGGAGCCAAGTAGGTTAATGTAGTGTGTACTCAAGGAAGGGAGCAAGGAGCTAATTACTCTGATTCTAAGGAAGAGGTAAACTTTTTGGATAGCCAGGTGGCGGGTTTCTGAACCAATGCTAGAGCGTCTGGACAAGACAATTTGCGCCAAGGTTTTGGAAATCAAGGTCGGAACCAATATAGAGACAACTACAAAAAAACGAGTTCAGAGATAGGAGCCGAGGTCATGATTGCAAAGGTGATTGGAGGCGCAATGATGGCTATCGCAATGACCGGGTTGGATTCTATATGCCTCCCAATGCATGAGAAGGAGAGGTTGGTCAATCAAAGTTGGAAAGCATGATGGCTGAGATGTTGAAACAAGTGAGGTCCACCGATGATCAGCTGAAGGAGATCCGATGAGATTTGTCAAGTATGGGTCAAAATGTGGAATCACATGCTACTGCCATCAAGAAAATTGATCACCAACTTGGGCAACTTTCAGAATGAATGAACCCTAGACAAAAGGGTACATTTCCTAGAAACACTGTCCAAAATTCGAAGAACAATGCACATTGTATGGCAGTAATGACTAGGAGGGGTAAAACCACAGTTGACCCCCCATTTCCATTTGAAGTTGAATGGAAGAAAGAGAGCATAATGGAGGATGATGGCACAAGTGCTGAGAAAGAGACTGGTGAGTTGCAAATGGCCCCGAGAGGTGAGAAGGAACCTGGCAAGGATCAAGGGGCAACGCAAGTACAAAAAGCTATCCCACGACCACCACTACCATTCCCCCAAAGGATGAAGAAGAAGGTGGAGAATGGTAAGTTCAAGAAATTCCTTTCAATGCTTAAACAGTTGTCTGTGAACATACCATTGGTCGAAGCTTTCGAGCAGATGCCAGGATATGCAAAGTTTATGAAGGACCTGGTGACAAAGAAAAGATCTGTGAGCTATGAGCCTATTGAAAATGTGCATCACTGCAGTGCCATAGCTACAAAGGTCTTAGCACGGAAAAAAGGAAGACCCAGGTGCCTTCACTAAACCATGCATGATTGGTAATGTTGAGTTCGCAAGGGCACTCTATGATCTGGGAGCTAGCATTAGTTTGATGCCCTTGGCTGTATTCAAGAAGTTAGGATTGGGAACTCCTACACCGACCAACATGTGGCTAATGATGACCGACAGAACAATTTAGAAGTCGTTGGGGATCCTAATCGATGTGCTTTTCAAGGTAGATAAATTTATATTCCCAGCAGACTTTGTTATTTTGGATTGTGAGGTTGATTATGAGGTCCCCGGCATTTTATGGCGACCATTCCTTGCGATCGGGAGAGCTTTAGTAGATGTAGAAGCTGGCCTGTTGAAGTTTAGGCTAAATCAAGAGGAGGTCACATTCAACATCTGTAAAATAATGAAGCAACCTAAGGAATTTAGTGTGATCATAGCAATGGATGATGAGTATGAATCACTTGACAAATTTTGAGTAGTCAAGAGATTTGCGTCGTGCCGCGACGTTAAATCAGGCGCTTCTTGGGAGGCAACCCAAGTGGTGAACTGGTGAAGTCTGAGTAACCAGCCTACCTAAATCATGTCACGACGTTAAATCAAGCGCGTCGTGGGAGTCAACCCAAGTTAATGAACTAATGTCTGCTCAGTGTGCAGGGAAAATTGAAAACAGGAGGCTGAAACATCAGCTGCTATGGATCTCAGTACGACCCGTAATGAGATCCTACGAGTCGTAGCAATAGTCGTGGTAAGGTTCAGAACAAAAAGATTCCAAGCCTCGACCTACGAGTCATCCTACGGATCATATCTCAATGGTACAAGTCATGGGATGTATTCGTAGGTCTTCAGGTAAGTTTCTTTAACAAGTTGCCCACGAGTCTAGGGGACGAGACATAGGATCTTCCTACGACTTATGGTACGAGTCATGACGGGTTGAAATTAGCATTAATACCCGACTCGGCCCAAATTTTTTTTTAAAAAAAAATTCCCTTACCTATTTAAACTTCCTCAACCCATTCTCCCACACTCAAGCATTCAAACACACGACTCCACTCCACTTCCCCTACCCGTAAACCAACAACAATGAAAGAATCAAGCAAACTTCTTGCTCGACTCAAGCTAAGAAAACCCTAGTATTGTCAACTACCATTGATGAAGCATCAATCAAGTGTGTTGTGTTAAAAATTGTTAAAAAGTCACATATTGAGCTTGAAGGTGTGAAAACCCCTATGAGTTAGTGAATTGACTTGGAATTTGATGTTGATAATGGAAAATGATCAGGGTGTTGTTACTGTGCTTCTTCGACCAAAAGATATTCTAGATTCTAGATGAATTAAGTTTTTAAAAATAAATGAGTTACGGGTAGTGGGTTAAGAAAGGGAATGATTGGTCTTGAGTTAAATTGAGTGATTGATGTGCCTATACCTGGGGGGAAGTCTGAGTACCCTAAAAATTGAATAAAAAAGAGTCCTTGCAAAAACTCAGAAAAGAAAATTTGAAGTGGTACGAGGCACAGTACGGACTATAGAATGCCACTACGAGTCGTACTGAGCACTCGTGCCACCAATCTGTGCATAGTTTGCATGAAAAAAAAAGTCCTTCCCACGACTCGTGGAATCGACCTATGGGTCGTACCATGAGTTGTGGAAGAATACAGAACAACATAAAGTCAGGGCTTCATCAGACAACTCATAGTACGGATCGTACCCATGTGGTATGAGTCGTACCTGTGAGTCGTACTGAAAACAAGTTTCAATTCTGGGACTTTCACGGGTCGTACCTTCGTGGTACGACTAGTACTGTTGACCTATGGTGAAAAGCTACAACTTTATTTTCTAACTTCTCTTTTTCAAAAACGTAATGCTAACTTCTTTCTTTACAGGTACAATGACATACAAATGCAGGGCAAATAAATCAGCAGCCCAAAGGAGATTGATTGATGAACCGACTGACTCGGAGTCTGACTAGGCCGGAGACTCACCTAGTGGTTCGATTGAGGAGTATCAAGTAGACACCTCGGACACTAATAGAACCAGAACCACTAGGGCAAGAGCAAAAGCCCAAGCTGAAGCAACCATTGCCACATCCTCTCAAGCTCCCCAGTCTGAAGAGGGAGTTAGAGAGGAACGTCTAAAGTCAGGGAGTGACTCTAATGTTGAGGAAGGGTCAGGAGAGACCCAGAGTGAATAGGAAAGCAGCAGTGATGATTCGGAAGAAGAGGCTCCTATTGTTGCCCAAGAGCAGACCCCACCCAGGGAAAACCCCACAATCTGGTAGAGAGTTCCAGGAGCCAATGAAATCTATTAACAAGGCATGTCTCTCACCGCCAAAAATAAGCCAGGGAGGAGTATTCAAGAAGAACTGTGGATCCTCACAAACACATCGAATGAAGTTGAGGAGATTAAGCGGATTTAGAGATTTTATGGTTTTGAGTGGATGGACAAGACTCCAACACAGTACACAGAAAACATAGTTCGGGAGTTCTATGCCAACTACTTGGCCACAACGGAGGTAAAGGCAAAAGAAGGGCAGAAAATAAAAGACCAGCCTCGTCTGGAGAGTGTTATGGTCTAAGGTCGAGAAGTTGATATATTCGAGTGGACCATTGCTCGATTATTGTACAAACCACAATTCTTGCCTACCAAGATGATGCCAGAGTATGATTACAGGGTGGAGGCAATAAAGAAGATCATATCCTTGAGTGTGCAGAAGCGACAGAGGCAGCTGCAATGGTTAGCTGAGGTGATTGTTGAGAACAAGGATGAGGTGGAATAGGTTACAGGAGGAAAGCAGGTGACAAAAATTTCACTGAACTTCATTGCAAAAGTCTGTTGGACACTAGTGCGCCATCGGTTAGCACCTACAGTCATCGACAACACACTGAGTGCTGACAGAGCGGCCTTGGTTGCATGCCTCATGTCTCATTACACCATTAATATTCTGAGAATCATAGCCGATAAGATACAAGACTAGGCAGTGGGAATAAGCACTACTTTCCCATTCCCGAGTCTGGTATTCAGATTATGCATGGAGGCAGAAGTTCCCCGGGGTGATGAGCGGTTTATTGGAGGCCAAAGGATTGAAAACATAAGCCTTATGTGGGATGAGATGAACCCGGTAAGTAGATCTAGGATTCCTACAGCTATCCCAGTAGCCCAGCTAGTAGGGGACGTACAAGTGAATGTCCCCATGACATAGGAGCAAAGAGAGACACCGGCTACAGACGCTGGTCATTCAGAGTCAGCTCCCAACACCTCAGCTACACCACTACCCATCATGCAGGCTCAGACACCAGTAGGGTACATCTAGTTACCACAGGACTTCCTCCAAAAGCTAGCTAAGAGATTGACCATGGCAGAGCGTAAGATTCACGCTATGATGGATAATGTCAAACCACGGGTCAAGTAAGAGATAGAAGCAACAACTCAGGATCAACATGCCGACCTAGATAGTTTTGAGAGTTGTTTCAATGAGAGAATAGCGGAGCAGACCAATACCAGCAGCCTCCATGTGGAGTTGGGGGCTCTTTGGAGCCAAGTAGTTGAGTTTTCATCACAACAACCAACAGTTTTAGTAGCCCCCACTCTTCCGGACCTAGATGCCGATCTTGATGAGGATATTGATTTGGAAGCATACTGGGAGCCGACTGCAGCTAGTGATAAAGGAAAGAAGAGAGCTGTTGAAGATGCTAGTGAGGAGAGTTTGAGGAAAATAAAAAAGAAGGAGAGGAAAGAGCGCAAGCGGGCTAGAGCCGTGAGCATGCAGACTCATGACACACATATGACCGAGCTACATGAGAGAGCTAGAGGAGCACGTAGCTCCACCGCACCCCAGCCCAAGCTTGCCCATGGACATGACCCTTTGGGAGGGACACATTCAGCCTAGACATTTTCAGAGGCCATCCAAGCGTCCACGACTGTTGGGGGGGACCACTCCCCCTATTAACACACAATTGAGCGTGTCGGCCACCCTAGCACCACTATTGCAGCGGAGGTACAACCTCTGTGAGATGGCAGGAGCGCCTAGTGCGCCAAAAGTATGTTCTCTTCCCTATGATATTCTGGATGATGCTTCGAGGATGAAGCTAACTTTTCCAAAAAGGGGAAGGGGAGTACCTATGATTTTTTGGATTTTTGTTCCGTCTAATGGTTTTTCTTGTTGTGTTTCTTTTTCTTCAAACATGTTATCTAGTAGAATCGACATGTGTAGGATTTTTATTTTGTAGTTTGTGATTTTTTTAAATTAGAAAGTAATTTAGGAGTACTCAGCCAAGAAAATTGCACTAGTTTTGTTTTTTTGTAAAAAATTGACGCTGTTTAAAAATTTTCTGATACAGTAGCTATGTATTTATGACAACATGCATGATTGTTGTGGATCTTTGAATGTCATTGATTTTGTCAGCATGAGTAGTCTTGTTAAGCCACGTATAAACCAAACAGGTAAGGTCAAAATAGTTCATGTACCATGTGTGAGTGAGGTATATTAGTCAGTTCGGTATTGTGGTGTAGATCTAGAAATTGCCTAGTTGGTCGCTGCATAGGCTAAGGATGGTCAGTTAGGATATGATCATAGTCCATTGTTTGTTTAGATCATGTTTTAGCCTATATTTCCCTACCAAAAGTTGCATGAATCCATTGATACCAAGTTTGAGCCTTAATAGACCATGTTTCTTTGATTTACTGATTAACCGTACCTATTTTTGATAATGAACCTGTTTTGGCCCTTGTCCTTCCTTGGATATGTTAAACCTCAACATAAGAAAAATACTTAAGTTGAGGGTGGCTAGAGTAGGGGTGCATAAAAGGTGTGAATGGAAGAAAGGAAAAGAAAAGAAAAGAAAAAAATGGTGGAATATGAGATGTGGTGAGATGAAAAGAAAAATATGCTGTAAATGTTGAAGAATAAAGATCAAAGAAATTTTGAAAAAACTGAAAAGTGGAAACTCACCACACCCATGAAATGTGAATAAAAAGGAGAAAAGGGGAAAAGGGGGAATGAAAGAATAAAAGGGTGAATTAGGTGAATGGTGTAGCAAATGTATATAGAAGGAAGGAATAGTCACTTATAAAACTCTTCCAACTTTATCATGTCTATCCCTGAGCCTACATTACAAGCCATACCAAGTCCTATAGTGATCTATACTTGACCATCTGAAAAAACAACGCAGAGAAAATAAAGGCAAGCCTATGGTATCTGACACATAATACTCGTAACTTCTTTGAGAGAGTGAGCTCCTTACTTGCTTAGTCCCATATCATGTTTGACATTTCACATCTGAGTGGGGACTTCATTTGTGTGAGGGTACATGGATTATACTTTCTTTTATTGTTGGTTTGTGTGAAAAACACTAGTGATGACTTTACTGCCTGTTGATAGCTAGATGACATGTTTTGATCCCTATTTATGATGTTTTGAGGTTGCTTGTAATACATTAGCTGAGGTGTTTTAATAGAAAGGGTCAATAGAGTTTGTATAGAAAGTGTAGGTTTGTTTCAGTATTGGCTGTAGTATACTAAGTCTATTTTTTAGTTGAGCGTCGTGTTTTAGTTTTTCTTTTGTTTGCCTGAGGACATGCAAAATTCTTAAGTTAAGGGTGTTGATATACTGTGGGTTTACAACTTATTCGACGCTCAAAACTAAGAAAATAGCATGGATTAGGGTGTATTTATGTGGATATGAGATAATTTTCCTTTTGTTACAGGGTAAACAGGTGTTGGAACTGCAGATTGCAAAAGATAGCTTTAAAAAGTGCAAAATGCGCAAAAAGTGCAGACCATAGTACGGATCGTAGGAAGGACCTACGAGTGTACTGATGGCCGTAAGAAGTTGCTGGAAGTTAAGTTTGAGCAGATGTGATCCACGAGTCCCATTACGATTAGTAGCAGGCTTGTACGAGTCGTGATGAGGAAGTCATGATGAAATCCAGAAGAATTGCATTTGAGTCTGACTCCTTCTACGAGAATCAAGTACGACCCACGAGATGAAGGTACGAGTCATACCATTCTGGTCATGATGAACTTCAGAAAAACTTCAAAATCTCTGATTCAAAGTATGGGAGATCAGTACAAGTCATGAGTTGATGGCAGGATTCGTACCCAGATCCAAAACTTAACCAAAATTTAGCCAGCCGAGATTGTACGAGAGGAAGCTACGGATCGCAGGAGCATGATACGGATCGTAGGTCGAATCGTGGCACTAGCGGTGACAAAAATGGAAATTCACCCTGTTTGTTTAGGAAAAGGATTCTTTTGTCTATATAAATATATTTTAGGTTTTATTTTATATGAGACGTCAGTTTTCATAGTTTTAGGGAAAAACATTGAGAAAGAGAGGATTGAGTTGGTCTTAACTTGTGATCCTGTTCTTGAATTCTTCTTGTTCTTACTACTTGTTTTTCAAGATTTTGTGGAGTAATCAAAGGAAGTTTTTTTCTCATCCATACTTGTAAGTATTGTTTGATGTCTTTAATCATGAATATAATTCACAACCTTACAACTATGAGAGGCTAAAACCTTCATAGCTAGGGTTGTGGGAACTATGGTGGATTAACAAGCTAGGGTTGCACAAAGTGATCTTAAAACCAATACAAATACTTATATTGTATTCTCTTCATGCTTAAATATTTCTTAACGATGCACAATGTTAGGACTTGCCTGAATTTTTTACTTGCTTTGGTCGAAGAGGTAGAGATTAGGAAAAGAGAATTACAACAGAGCCTTGATTTTGATAATCATTGTATTAACTTGAGATGTGGTCGCAGGATAGTTAAATCTGGAACTTAGTGATAATGGATAGTTTTGAAACCGCTCATGAAACTCAATCGAGTAATTTATTATAGTCGTTCAATAGGGACTGGTCAGTCGTTTGAATGAACCTAAGTTATCAGTTCTATAAGTAAGTATTGGTGATAATCACGAGTATATACCTGAAGTAGTTATGAATCCATGGGGAACACAAACCCTAGTTATCCTTTGATATTGACTTAACATCAGAATTTTGATACTTGTTTTTATTATTGATTTCTTTTAGAATCCCTCTATTGGGTTCTTTATTGACAATGTCCGCTTCTCACTTCAGTAAGAGGTGTGGTTTGAGCGTTATTAAACGCACACCTGGATCGTAAACACGGGACAAGGAGCCCTGAGAGACCCCAAGTAAACCCATGGAATGAGCATATATCTAATTCAATCATATAAGCGGAAGACTAAACATAAGAAAAGTAAACATTTCATAACAACGAAGAAAAGGAAATACATGACCTATACATTACGGCTGAATGCAACATGTAGTCTGAAAAGCCTATAATCATGAAAGATGGGTCGATGGGACAACTACCCAACTAACCCAACAAATCTGAAACTAAAGGAAAATCATAGAGTCTCAACATATGGCCCTCGAAACATGAGGACTCACCAAATAAGCTAATAACTATCTCGGAAGCACTACTGATGAGGGTGAGCCTGAGAGTCGGGTCCTATATCATGAAAGAATACAACACAGAAAGTAGGCAGTCAGTACTTGAAATATACTAAGTATGAAAGGTAAGTAAAATGGACATTTAAAATATTGAAATCTCATAAACGATCATAAGAGTTGGACATCATGCTCATATTATAAATGTAGTACCATAACATAAGGCTCAAGATTTTCAAAACATTTGTAATACAATATTAATCATAATCGTAAGAGAAAATCCTTGTTTAACATGATTTTAGCCCATATACATAATCATAAACATGCATAAATCATGAGGAACAGTGGGAGATTCTCTTAACCGACATACCCCCACACATGAAGCCCGACTAGTAACCCTAGTTGGGAGGGTGTCCGTACCTTGCCAAGGGTCGTTCCATGAAAGTGTGACGTCACCATGAAAAAGATCATTTGGGTCAGGGACAGTCCCATAGGAGGTCCCAACATTCCTACGCTGGCACATTGTTTATGAGGTCAGGGGAAAAACCTAGGCCTCGAACCTACTCGGTGTTCGATACTACTCCCAAAATATATATAGTGCTCATAGTATAACATACATAAATTCATGGGATAGTTAGATCACGATAATTATAAACATTCTTGTACATATGTGAGCTAGCCATAATATAAGGCCCGTGAGTTGGCCAAAAACATAATTCATGATTCATAAGGTTCGTACATACTTGTAAATCATGCATATAGCTTGGAATTCATAAAACCATGATGGGTAATATCGTAAATCCATAATTAAAATCGTAAATCATATTGGGTTCGTAAATATCATTATTTGAAGAGAAGATCATAAATTGATTCGTCATGGGGCATGCATAATTAGGCTTAAATACATAGAACTTCCAAATTAATAATATTATAACTAATTTAAATCACAAAAGCTGATTTCAACCCATAGATTATGATTATATTTAAAAATCACAAAACCCAGAATCAAATCATTAGATTTTAAGTATATCAAATTCAAAACACCATGAGTTTTTGTTGAAATTTTAGCAAAATCGAAGAGGAAGGGCATGGGTGTGGAAGAAACCACCCATTGAGAACCTTACATACTTGGTAATATCTAGTTCTTAACCTCTCTTGATAACCCAAGAAGAAATTGTAATGAATTAATGATTTCTATGCTTGAATCACTCTCCCAGTTCCCCTACCTTGCATGTATGAAAGAATGAAGTGAAAACTGAACTTAACCCCTTTAAATTTTCCTATTCATAACCCAAAAAATCGTAGTTTAGGCATTAGGATCTTAGGAATTTACAAAAAATTCCTTACTAATTTGCAGAAAATAACTATCAGGGGGTCCTAACGAGGGACCCAACGACTCTTCATAAGGGGCCACGCCTCGTGGCCTAAGTCGTGAGGTACATTGCAACAATTTCTCCCTGGGACCCCACGGAGGACACCACGAATCATGGTGGGTGACCACGACTCATGGTCACCATCCGTGGTCAACACTGCCCAAAATCCTTGCCCAGCTTCCAGTCTAGGCTACGGGTGACTTCACGAGTCGTGAGGTCTGACCATGACTCCTGGTCATGCCCATGGTCTCCTCTACAAATCCTTCCACGCTGCTAGACCATGAGTCACCTCACGACTCGTGGTCACTCCTCACGAGCCTCCTCACAGTTTGTCCTATGACCTGGGGCAAAATTTATGTTTTTCACCATTTTGACTCCTGGGTCTGATCCTTGGGTTCCCGGGGTATAACAATATCTCCCCCTTGGGAACATTCATCCTCGAATGGTAGAAACACACATAAAACTTAAAATCAAACATTCATCATATGCAAATACCGATCATTTAAATTTAAAATTGACGGAATGACTACCTCCGAAAAGAACTACACAACTGAACTGAATTCCGACATCACATACATCCATCATAACATAAATCAAACTTGCGCACATGAATTGAAAATAGAAATTGATTATAGATTTAGGGCAAAACTAATACCTCAAACTGAAACTGAGCTGGTAGAGAATAAATGAGGGTATCTATCCATCATATCCGCTTTGGCTTCCCATGTAGCTCCTTCAGCATGCTGATTTCTCCATAGTACCTTAATTGAAGCTACTTCTTTGTTCCTCAGCCTCTGAACCTGATGATTTAAGATTGTAATTGGAATTTTCTCATAATAGAGGCTATCCTTTACACCGATGTTGTCCACCAGGACTACTAGAGTTGGATCTCCCAAGCATTTCTTCAAAAGAGACATATGAAACACGGGATGCACAGAAGATAACTCTAAGGGCAGATCCAACTCATACGCTACCTTACCAACTCTTCTCATAATCCATAGAGACCAATATAGAAGGGGCTGAGTTTTCCTTTCTTTTTGAACTGCATGACTCCCTTCATGGGGGATACCTTTACAAATACCCAATCGTCTACCTCAAACTCCAAATCTCTTCTTCTCACATCCTCATATGACTTTTGACGACTCTGAGCGGTTTTTAGCTTGTCCCTTAACATTTGAACTTTCACCATGGCCTCATGAACCGAATCAGGTCCTATCATAGCTGTCTCACCAACCTTAAACCATCCGATGAGCGATCTACACCTCCACCCATAAAGATCCTCGAACGGTGCCATTTGGATGCTGGAGTGATAGTTGTTATTGTAAGCGAACTCGATTAAGGGCAAGTGATCATCCCATCTACCTTTGAAGTCCATCACACAAGCTCTCAACATGTCCTCGAGAGTTTGAATTGCCCGCTCTGCCTGACCATCCGTTTGCAGATGTAATGCTGTGTTGAGCTTAACCTGAGTCCCAAGTCGTTTTTGGAAAGACCGCCAAAATTGAGAGGTAAGTTGAGTACCTCGGTCCAAGATAATAGACAAGGGAACTCTATGAAGTCGAACCAACTCCCGAATATAAAACTTAGCATAATCATCCATTGAATTTGTGGTTTTGACCGGTAGGAAGTGTGCATCCTTGGTCAACTTGTCTACTACCACCCAAATAGAATCATAGTGTCGGTGAGTACAAGGTCGGCCTATAATGAAATACATATTAATATCTTCCCACTTCCAAGTGGAAATGCTAATATCCCGACGTATGCCTCCCGACCTTTGATGCTCAACCTTCACTTGTTGGCAGTTCGGGCACTTGGCTACGAATTCTGCAATATCCTTCTTCATGCCATTCCACCAATATATTTCCCTCAAATCATGATATATCTTGGTGGCACCAGGATGGATAGAATACCTGGATCCATGTTCCTCATGCAATATCCAATCCTTCAGATTATCCACATCTGGAACACATAAATGGCCCTGGTACCACACACCATCTCCCCCTTAGGATAATACCTCCACCTTATGACTTTGAACGGCTTCCTTCAGCTTTACTAAAATTGGATCCTCATCTTGTCTGTCCTTCACATCCATTACCAAGAACGATTTTGATCCATTTTGCACAACAACGCCGCCATCGATCGAGTTGTCCAACGTAACTCCCAATCTTGCAAACTGATGGACACGTTTCACCAACTCCTTCTTTCCCTCATCCACGTGGGACACACTCTCCATAGAGAGCCTACTAAGAGCGTCCACTACCCATTAGCCTTACCCGGGTGGTAAAGGACACTCATGTCGTAGTCCTTAAGTAGCTCCAACCACCTCCTTTATCAAAGATTGAGATATTTTTGCGTAAACACATATTGCAATCTCTTGTGATCCGTAAATACATCCACGTGGACCCCATAAAAGTAATGCCACCATAACATCAAGGAAAACACCACCGCGGCCAACTCAAGATCATGAATCGAGTAATTCTTCTCATGGATTTTCAATTGTCTTCAGGAGTATGCTATCACCTTCCCATGTTGCATCAACACACACCCAATTCCAGTTCTCAAAGCATCACAATATACTACAAAACCACCGATAGCCTCGAGTAGGGTCAACACGTGTGCTAAAGTGAGTCGAGTCTTAAACTCTTGGAAGCTCTTCTCACAAGCCTCCGACCATTGGAACTTTACCTTTTTCTGAGTCAACCTGGTCAATGGTGTTGCAATTGGTGAGAATCACTCAACGAATCTCCATTAGTAACTCACTAAATCCAAGAAACTCAAAATTTCTGAAGGATTCACTGATTTGGGCCAGTTTTTCACCGCCTCAATCTTCTGAGAATCTACCCTTATGCCCTCACTCGATACCACATGGCCCAAAAATGCAACCGAGTCCAACCAAAACTCGCACTTACTGAACTTTGCATACAACTGATGATCCTTGAGAGTCTGCAGCACTTTTCTCAAATGAGCGGCATACTCCTCCTCGCTCCGGGAATATATAAGGATATCACCGATGAACACGATCATGAACATGTCTAGATATTGCTTGAACACCCTATTCATCAAGTCCATGAAAGCTGTAGGGGCATTGGTTAGTCCAAAAGATATAACAAAAAATTCATAGTGACCATACCAAGTCCTGAAAGCGGTTTTTGGAATGTCACTCACCCGAACCCTGAGCTGGTGATACCCGAACATGAGATCTATTTTTGAGAAACATCTGGCACCCTGAAGCTGGTAAAATAAGTCATCGATCCTGGGTAAGGGGTACCTATTCTTGACGATGACCTTGTTTAATTGCCAGTAGTCAATGCACATCCGAAGCAAACCATCCTTCTTCCGGACAAATAACACTGGTGCACCCAATGGAGACTTACTCAACCTAATAAAGCCCTTATCTAATAGGTATTTCAACTGATCCTTCAATTCTTTTATCTCAGCTGGAGCCATTCTGTAGGGTGGAACAGAGATAGGTTACGTATCGGTTAAGAGATAAATGCCAAAATCAATTTCCCTCTCCAAAGGAACACCCAGCAAATCATCGGGAAAAACCTCCGAATACTCACACACTACCGGAGCTGACTGGATAGTCGGGGTTTCAGACTCAACATCCTTAACCCTAACTAAGTGATACATGCAGCCCTTAGAAATCATTTTCCTGGCCTTGAGATATGAAATAAACCAACCGACTGGTACAGCTAAATTACCCTTCCACTCTAAAACTAGCTCGCCCGGAAATTGGAATTCCACCGCACGGGTCCTACAATTCGTCGAAGCATAACATGAAAATAACCAATCCATACCCAAAATGAGGTCAAAGTAAGTCATAGATAACTCTTCTAAGTCTGCGGAGGTAACCTTATGCAACACTGTGATGGGGAAACCTCTATACACCCGCCTAGCTACAACTAATTCACCAACTGGGGTAGAGACTGAGAATAGTTCTGACAAAATTTCCGGGCTAACTCCAAAAGTACTAGTAATATAAGGAGTCATAAAATATAAGGTATCTCTTGGATCTAGCAAGGAATAAGCATCAATTTGGAAGACTTGCAACATACCAGTGACCACATCTGGAGAAGCCTCGTGCTCCTGGCAGGGTACCAAAGCATAAACCCTATTTTGGCGTTGACCGCCTGCTGAACTAGTAGAGCCACCTTGCTGAGGGGGACATGCTGCTGAAGCGGCAAAATTGGTTGCCTTCACATGGGCCCCACCGACCCCTGTCCTGGCTAAGGGGTAGTCCCTAAGTCTGTGTCTGGGTTTACAACACCCGAAAGAAGCACCTCCAGGGATGATTCTTGCCGCACTTCGCACAAGATGGAAAAGTGCGCTCCATATGCATGCTACCCTGATCCCTCAAGCATGAAACCCTGCTCCTCTTATCTCCTCTAAACCTAGATGGCGTGCTGGCCTATGATGGGGCTGGAGCGATAGACCTGTGTTGGGACTGCTGGTGCTGTCCACCCCCTGACCTGACCTGAGAAACCCCATAGTTGTTGGTCCTGGCCCTCTTGGACTCCCTCTGCTTCCGGTTGACCGACTCCATCTATTGTGCATGCAATACAATACGAGGGAATTCAATATCCCTATGAATCATGGTGATCCTGCAATCCTTCTCCAAGTAATCCACCACCCCATGCACAAAATGGCTCACCCAAGCCCTCTGATCCGCCACCAACTCTGGAGCATACTTGGATAATCGAGTGAACTCCAATGCATACTACTGCACGGACATGTTACCCTGCTTCAAATTGACAAACTCGGCCGCCTTGAGCTGCCTCATCTCCCGAGGGAAGAACCGATCCATAAATGTCATGTGAAACTCCTCCCAACCTATCGGGCCTGCACCCACTTCCCTGACATCTCTCCATTGCTTAAACCATGTGTGAGCTACCCCCTTTAGCTGATAGGAGGTCAAGTTAGCACACTCTCCATTGTTCACCCCCATAACCTGAGTCATCTTCAAAATCTCCTCAACGAAATTGTGGGGGTCCTCATCCGCCTTCGACCCCGTGAACTCTGGAGGTTTCATTCTCAAGAAATACCTCATCCTAGCTGTCGTCACATTCTCATTTTTTAGGGTAATGCGCCACTGTCTGATTCTAAACCTGTGCATTCATGAACTGTGCCAGCATCTGAATCGCTGCCCTAAACTCAGTGTGGGCAGTTGGCTCTGGTGCGTGCTCCTCGTGAATGAGTGGGGCAGGCTGATGCTTCTCACCATTTGCACCCTCATGATCATTACCGTTACCATTTATTCTGGGGTTCACTCGGTGTGGAGGCATGATGCTGCAAACATGAATAGCACGAATTAGAAGGGTAGAGAACCTTTTATCGCACGACATAGATCATGAAAGAAGGGAACATTTCCTAAACGTCTAGTAATCTCTTCGTCATAAGTGTGGCGCTCCACACCCATGAAAAGGACTCTACTTAACGCGGATTTCAGACTCCCTAAGACACTTCAAACCTATGGCTCTGATACCAAGTTTGTCACGACCCGGACGTACACCAGATCGTAAACATGGGACAACGAGCCCTAAGAGGACCCAAGTCAACCCATCGCATGAGCCTACATATAATTCAATCACATAAGCGGAAGACTAAACATAATAAAATGTAAATATGTCATAACAACAGAGAAAAGGCAACACATGACCCATACATGACAGTTGAATACAATATATAGTCTGAAAAGCCTCTAATCATGAAAGAAGGGCTAATGGGACAACTCTCAAACTAACCCAACAACTATGAAACTGAAGGAAAAGCATAGAATCTCAACATATGGCCCTCATAACATGAGGACTCACCAAATAAGCGGATAACTATCTCGAAATCACTACTGAGGAGGGTGAGCCTGAGAGCCGGGTCTTGTATCATGAAACGGCATAGCATAGATAGTATGCGGTCAGTACTTGGAATATACTGAGTATGCAAAGTAAATAAAGTGGACATTTAAAATATAGAAATCTCATAAATGATCATAAGAGTGGTACATCATGCTCATATCATAAATGTAGTACCATAACATAAGGCTCAATATTTTCAAAGCATTTGTAATACAATCATAACCATAATCGTAAGAGAAAAGACTTGTTTAACATGAATTGATCCCATATACATAATCGTAAATATGCATAAATAATGAGGAACAATGGGAGATTCTCTTAACCGACATACCCCATATGAGCACATATGAAGTCCGACTTTTAACCCTAGTCTAGAGGGTGTCCGTACCTTGCCAAGGGTCAAATCATGAAAGTGTGAGATCACCATGAAAAGGGCCATTTAGGCTGGGGACAGTCCCATAGAAGGTCCAAACATACCTACGGTGGCACGTAATTTATGAGGTGCGTGGAAAAACCTAAGCCCCGAACCTACTCGGTGTTCGATACTACTCTCAAAATATATATAGTGCTCATAGTATAACATACTAAATTCATGAGCTAGTTAGATCATGATAATCATAAACATGCCTTTACATACTTGAACTAGCCATAACATAAGGCCTGTGAGTCGGCCAAAAATATAATTCATGATTCATAAGGTTCATACATACTTGTAAATCATGCATATATCTTGGAATTCATAAAACCGTGATGGATAATATCGTAAATCCATAATTCAAATCGTAAATCATATTGAGTTCGTAAATATCATCATTTGAAGAGAAGATCATAAATTGATTCATCATGGGGCATGCATGATTAGGATTAAATACATAGAACTTCCAAATCAATAATATTATAACTAATTTAAATCAAAAAAAGCTGATTTCAACCCATAGATTATGATGATATTTTAAAATCACAAAATCCAGAATCAAATCATTATATTTTATGTAGATCAAATTCAAAACCCTATGAGTTTTTGTTGAAATTTTAGCAAAATCAAAGAGGAAGGACATGGGTGTGGAAGAAACCACCCATTGAGAACCTTACATACCTGGGAATGTCTACTTCTTAACCACTCTTGATAACCCAATAAGAAATTGTAATGAATTGATGAGTTTTAAGCTTGAATCACTCTCCCAACTCCCCTACCTTGCATGCATGAAAGAATGAAGTGAAAATTGAACTTAACACCTTTAAATTTCTCTATTCATAACCCAAAACATCGTAGTTTAGGCCTTAGGATCTTAGAAATTTACAAAAAAGCCCTTACTAATTCACAGAAAATAACTGTCAGGGGGTCCCAACAAGGGACCCAACGACTCATCACGAGGGTCCATGACTCATGGCCTGAGTCGTGAGGTACACTGCCATAATTTCTCCCTGGGACCTCACGGAGGACACCATAAATCATGGTGGATGACCAAGACTCATGGTCACCATCCGTGGTCAACACTGCCAAAAATCCTTTCCCAGCTTCCAGTCTAGGGCAGGGGAGACTTAACGAGTCGTGAGGTCTGACCATGACTCATGGTCACATCCGTGGTCTCCTCTGCAAATCCTTCTACCCTACAGGACCACGAGTCACCTCACGACTCGGGGTCACTCCTCACGAGCCTCCTCACTGTTCGTCCTATGACCTGGTGCGAAATTTTAGTTTTTCACCGTTTTGACTCCTGGGTTTGATCCTTGGGTTCCCGATGTATAACACATTCGAGGAAGAATATTCCTAAGGGGGATTGATGTTACACCCCATAAGTTTCTATCATTTAAACGATGCATGTGTATGTATGTTGAGAGTTTTGGGGACGATGCATGCGAAAAAAGGCTCGGGGGATGAGTATATGAGCATGGTATCGAGCGAGGAAGAGGCCAGGGCTGGAGGCCAAGCGCACTAGGTGTTGGCATGCCCCTAGCCTGGCGCAATGGGTAGCACATGTCAATCAGCAGGAAGTGGTGCATGTCCCTTAGAATGGGAATGCGACAGCGGCAAGAGTTAGAGTTTTTCTGAGGATGAACCCTCACGAGTTCCTTAGATCGAAGGTGGACGAGGATCCACATGAGTTCATTGATGAAGTTTTGAAGATCACTTAGATCATGGGAGTGACCGGGGAGGAGTGCATAGACCTAGCCTCGTATCTGTTAAAAGGGGTTGCGCACATCTAGTTCAAATAGTGGAAAGATAGCAAGACAGTGGGAGTAGGCCCCATTGGTTGGGAGGAGTTTCATACCGCATTTCTGGATCAGTTCTTCCCTCGTGATATAAGGGAGCTTAAGGCAATTGAGTTTTTGAACCTAAAACAAGGTAAGATGAAAGTCCAGGAGTATGCTTTGTAGTTCACTCGTTTGTCCAAGTATGCACCAGAGCTAGTGGTTGATGAGAGAGCTCGGGGGAGCAGGTTCGTAAATGGAGTAGCGGACTACCTATACAAGGATTGTAGGAATACCATGCTTCATCAGGATATTTATTTTCCTTGAATGGTCTTGGACACTCAGCAGATGGAGGTGGTGCATCTAAGAGAGAGAGGCCAAGAGGGCCAGGACAGACAGTTATGGGTTCTCTCAGCAAAGATTGGGAGTCGGACATTCCCAACAGTCTCATCCTGGTTCATTAGCCCCAGCACCATCATCAGCTAGTGTCCGTCCTGACCCAGACATGATTAGAGGGGTAAAGTGCCAGGCTCGAGGCGCCAGGAAAGCATTACAGGAGATCGCACTCTTCCAACATGTGCGAAATGTGGCAAGAACCACCCAGGGAGGTGTTTAGTTGGCTCAGACGCTTATTTCAGGTGAAGAAAACTCGGACACAGACTCAGGGATTGCCCTTCATCCATGCCAAGCGATGGTGGTGCCCTTAACCCAGCCGCTAGTTCAGCAGTTCCGGCAGCACATCCCTTCCAACAGGGTGCTTCTTCTCGTTTAGCTAGCGGCCAGTGTCAGAACAGGTTATATGCCCTTGCACCTTGAGAGGAGCAGGAGACTTCACCAAATGTGTTCATTGGTATGTTACGAGTACTTCACCTTGATGTTTATGCATTGTTAGACCCAGGAGCTACTTTGTCTTTTGTGACGCCCTACGTTTCTAGTAGTTTGGGAGTCAGTCCTGAAATCTTATCAGAACCCTTCTCAATCTCTACTCCAGCTAGTGATTTAGTTATAGCTAGACGGGTGTATAGAAGTGCCCTGTCAGAGTTCTTCAGAAAGTCACCTCAACAGATTTCTTAGAGTTAGTCTTGATAGATTTTGATGTTATCCTTGGCTTGTATTTGTTATATGCTTGTTATGCCTCAGCAAATTGTAGAACCTGTGTAGTAGAGTTAAGATTTCTGGGTGAACCAGTCCTAGAGTGGAATGGTAGCTCAGTTGTGCCTGTAGGTCACTTCGTTTTCTACCTCAAGGCCAGAAATATGATTTCTAAGGTTTGTGTGTACCATCTAGTTAGGGTCAAGGATGATACATCTGAAACCCCAACTATCCGGTCAGTTCCTGTAGTGTGTGAGTATCCAGTGGTGTTTCCAGATGAATTATCGAGAATTCATCCCGAGCAGGAGATTGATTTTGGTATTGACCTTCTTCCCAATACGCAGCCTATATATATTCTTCCTTACAGAATGGCCCTAGCTAAGTTAAAGGAGCTGAAGGAGCAGTTGAAAAACCTTTTAGACAAGAGTTTCATCAGACCTAGAAAATCCCCAAGGGGTGCGCCAGTTCTCTTTGTTTACAAGAAGGATGGTTCTCTTTGTATGTGCATTGATTATCGATAGTTGAACAAAGTTACCATCAAGAATAGGTTTCCTCTTCCTAGAATTGATGATTTGTTTGATCATCTTCAGGGTGCGAAGTTCTTTTCTAAGATAGACCTCAAATTTGGATATCATCAGCTCATGGTTCGAGAGAGCGATATCTGAAGACAGCCTTCAGGACTCGGTATGGTCATTACAAGTTTGTAGTTATGTCTTTTGGACTAATGAATGCTCCTACAACTTTTATCGATTTGATGAACAAGGTTTTCAAGCCATATTTGGATATGTTCGTGATTGTGTTCATAAATGATATTCTAATATACTCGCAGAGCAAGGAGGAGCATGCCGCTCATTTGAGGGTGGTGCTACAGGCTCTTAAGGATCGCCAGTTGTATGCTAAATTCAGTAAATGTGAGTCTTGGTTGAACTCAGTGGCATTTTTGGGTCATGTGGTGTCAAGTGAGGATATACAGGTGGACTCCCAAAAGATAGAAGCAGCGAAGAATTGGCCTAGACTAGTGAGTCCTTCGTATATCAGGAGTTTCTTGGGATTAGCTAGTTACTATCAAAGGTTTGTTGAAGGGTTTTTGTCTATTTCAGCACCCTTGACTAAATTGACCCAGAAGAAGGTGAAGTTTCAATGGTCGGAGGCTTGTGAGAAGAGCTTCCAAGAGTTGAAGACTCGACTCACCTCAACACCGGTGTTAACCCTACCTGAGAGTACCGATGGGTTTGTGGTATAATGTAATGCCTCGAGGATCGGCCTTGGTTGTGTACGCATACAACACGTTAAAGTTATAGCCTATACTTCTAGGCAACTGAAAGTCCATGAAAAGAACTACCCGACTCATGATCTCGAATTGGCGGCGGTAGTATTTGTGTTACACCCCGTAAATTCTTGATATGTAGATGGCCTATTTGCATGTTGGTTAAGAGTTTTAGAATTCCATACATGCTAGAAAAAGGCCCAGGGAAAGATCGGACAAGTGCCAAGTCAGCGCGTCGCAAGGCAAAATGCGACTTATAAATCGCATTCCAGGAATGCGACTTATAAATCGCATTCCATAAATGCGACTTATAGGTCCCAACTATATAAGCCCCCAACTTCGGTTTTAATGTTAAAATTCTTATAATTTCCAG